>JAABOM020067734.1:0-86709 GCA_011800125.2 Solanum clarkiae | reverse complement strand
TAAGGTCTGCGTACAATCGACCCTCCCCAGACCCCACTAGTGGGATTATACTGGGTATGTTGTTGTTGTTGTTGTTAGGATTTTGTGTGTTCTCAATGTTATTTGGGGCAAAATTGCAGAAGTTGTTGATTTTTGATGTTTACGAGACACTTTACGTATTGTAGAGCATTCTACGAGTTATAGAGGGGGTCTCATGACAAATTTCACTGAGAGAAAATTTCTGAAGATCATGCTTACGAGTCGTAGAGTAGTTTATGAGCCACATTTATAGGTTTTGTGATGATTTCCAATGAAGGACAATTTGATGAATTTGAAGCCTACGAGCATGCAATACGAGTTGTAAATCACTTTACAAGTTGTAAAGTAGTGTCATAGAAGAGAAGTATGAAGATCTCAGCAGCTGATTAGGAGACCCTGACTATGTGCAATAGAAGACTCTATGAGTCATAGAGACCTTTCATGGAGTTTGCCGACCAGTTTTCTATTTTATTTAGGACTTAATTGCAATTGCTATTAACAGTACTTTTAGGATATTTTTCAGGAAATAACATCATTATTCAGTGGTTTTAGGATTTGTACTTGAAGAGTTCAATACTTGGGATAGACGATTATGAGAAACCACTTTTGGGTAAATTTGATCTTCAATCTTGCGATTCTCATCAATCTTGGATTCGCTTGATTTCAATTCAATAGTGTAAGTGTTCAGTTATGTTTTCTTAATTCATAATTTCATCTACACACAACATGAGTAGCTATATCCACAACTATGGTTGTGGGAACCATGAAGAACTAACAAAGTAATCCTAGATAAATTACAATTCTTAGATTCGGTATATGCATGTATTAATCAATTCTCTTCATTTTGTATGTTTTCTAGCAGTGGCCAACATTAGAACTCATCTAGTGTTACTGACTGGACCAAGGTAGTAATGAATAGAAAAAAAGATTATTTAACGAATTCGATTGATGTGTTCTCGTCTAATCAACCAAATTAGGCCAAGGGAAGGTTGTATTGGTACTTATAGATAATGGTTACTATTGCACACTATGGAGATGGGATAAGTCGCATGGTGAAATTCGTCTCTCTCCTTTAACCAAAGGGCTTGGTGAACTTAAATTACCATCCTACATGCTATACACTAGACAAGAATTGGGTGATCCGATGATACTAAGTTGGGGAATCATGGGGAACACAATACCCTAGTTGCTCTCTATTATTGATTGTCTTTCGTTATAGTTAGTTTAGTTTACTTTTTGATTGATTATTGCAAACCACCCCACCCTTTGGGGAATTGAGTTGGTTAATTACTTGGATTCCTTATTGGTGAATTTGTCTTGAGTCTACGTATTCCTTGTGGGATCGACCCTAATCGTTGTTATGTTTTTATATCTTGACAACTGCTGCTTTATCCTCTAAAAAGGAGGTGTAACTTGGGCGACATCAAGATTTTGGCGCTATTGCTGGGTAATACGACTAGACTTAGGTTGATTCATTAAGTAATTCGAGTTTTAGTCCTTAGTTCCCTTTATTTTACTTTTGCTTTTGTTGATGTTTCTTTGTAGGGTGTACGAGTAGTGTATGTGCAACATTCGGAGTCAAGGCAACTCCTTAACTCCACTTGCTCCAGAGATCCACCAAACTATAAGAAGAATGGCCCAAGAAAATGACAACAATGCGGCCAATGCAGCCTTTAACTGGGATAATAATGATGATGATCGGGATGAGAACTTACATCCTTTGGAGGACATTCCAATGCCTCGGGAGTTCAATGCCAATGCTTACAGTGGAATCAGTATAAGTTGAACCCCATGGCTGTGGATGTGACTGGAGCTATTGTCGTTCCACCACTATCAGCTAACATAAAGTTCATAGTCTCTAGTGGGTCACCTCAGATGTTGTAGAACCGTAGGCTATTTGTGGGATTACTATCAGAGGATCCACATAGCTACTTGCTCAATGTGGCATTTGTTTGTAAGAGTGTGATGGGGACATAAAATCTATCTACGGATGCTGTGGGACTTCGTGTCTTCCTATTATCTCTCACAGGCATTGCTGCATTATGACTATCAGAGCTCCTGTAGAGTTCAATCGCTAGCTAGGCAGATTTGCAGAAGGACTTTTTGGAGAGGTACTTCCCTAGGTCAAAGAAGCTCAAGTTGAAGGACCAGATCTGAAAAGCCCAATAAACGCCCCAAAAATGTGCTTCGGAAATGCTCATATTTGTAATTTTCATATATCTCAAAATCTATACATGATATAAAAAATCTAACTTCATATTCTTGATTAGGGGGCAAATTTGAGTGGGAAATGGGTATAGCCCCGATTTTAGAGGACCCACAGTGAAATTTAATTTTCACAAAAAATTTAAAAACGGAAGGCATCTGCGATGCCTCTGCGACGCAGACCCATTGCAAAGATGTGTTTGCACTTCTTTAATTCTCCTATTTTTTCCTAAGGCGTTAAGGTCTTGGACTCATGCCCATCTATGCATAAAAATACCTATACTTAGCCATTTTTTCAACTCTATAACACTCAAGACATTCTCAAAACCCTCTCTAACACTTAACTAAATATTTCATCCAAATTCAATTTTCTCAAGCTTAATTACATATCTCAAGAATTTCATTCAAGCTTCAAGTTCTTTCCAAATGTACATCAAGGAAATCCCCAAATTTGAGGTATGTGGGTTTCAACGATTGGGTCCTTTTACCCATGGGGACCAACCTAAGTTGTATTACTTATGAGTATTACTTATTATGAATTATGATTACAAATTATGCTGGGGTTTTATGAAATGTTGATTGTAAACACATGTCTACCTATTTCAAGCTTATACAATGAGATGGTTTATCTATTGTGACTATGCATGTTTTGGGCTATGAAACTATGATCTATTATGAGATTAGATGATGGATTTCAAGGTACCTTACATGAAGATTTTACTATGTTTTGGTGGATTGATTTACATTATATTTTATCATATTACTTCACTCTTAAATTGCATGATTTTGAACTAGCATCGCACACCTACCAAGTATTTGATAAAATGTCTTGACAAGAATTCTTGAGCTATTGATGATTTATTACATGGATTATGAATCAAGTGACTATATGAAGATTAAGGGATTTTATATATGTATTGAATTCATGAAAGTATCTAAAGTGTTGCAAGTTGACCACACCTTTGAATTGACCCCAAAAAGTGCCTAAAATGTGCCTCGAAAGTGTCCGAAATCGTAACTTCCATATATCTCAAAAGCCATGCGTGATATCGAAAATCTGACTTCATATTCTTGTTTAAGGGGAAAATTGAGTGAAGAATGGGTGTAAACCCAATTTAAGAGTAACCGTAGCAAAATTTGAAAATTACAAAAAATGCATTTTCCAGTGGCTAGTGAGGCCCAGGCGCGAGGCACCAAGGGCGCGCCCGTGTGTTATTTTGTGCCAGTTTTACACTTCGGTCAAGGCTTTTGCATCTTGGGCCTAAACCTTTCCATATATGAAATACCTATACTTAGCCATATTTCACCTTCATATTATCTAAGACATTTCTCAATACTCTCTCAAACACTTAGACAAATATTTCTCTCAAAATTCAAGTGTCCAAATCTCTTCCGAAACTCACGGAATTCATCCAAGCTTCAAGTATCCATTCAAATCTTTATCAAGAAATTCTTCAGTGCTAAAGCATATGGTTTTCATTCATGGATTCCTTTTACCAATGAAGCCCAAGCTTCTTTTTTACCTAAATTGCATGATTTCAAGTTGATTTTATTATAAGTCTTACTTATTATGAAATAGACTATGAACTATGTTAGATTTTCATGAAATTATGACCATTTTAGCATGTTTTGAGCTACAAATCTAAGATCCATTGTAAAATTTGATGAAGTATTTTGATGTATATTGCTCGAGGGTGTTATAAAGTACCGATGGATGGTTTTACATTGAATTTTCTAGCGTAAATTCATCCATAAGTTGCATGGTTTTACACTAGTACTACACACCCACCAAGTTTTTGATAAAATGTCTAGTTATGATTTCTTAAGGAATTGAAGGTCTAACGCGTGTCTTATGAGTTGAATGACTTTATGATGATGAAAGGAATGTATGTATATGATATTCTCTTATATCTTGTTGGGAATTGACCATGCCGCACTTGGGGGGCTGTGAGCTCGGGTAACCATGTAGAGGGGTTTGTACCTTGATAACCATGTCGAGGGGTTTGTACCTTAATAACCAATTTGAGGGGTTGGTACCTCAATCATCATGGGTGGTAGGGCGAGACAATCCACCAACCAATAGAAGGGTTTGTACCTTGATAACTGGATTAAGGGGTTGGTACCTCAATCACGATGGGTGGTAGGGTGAGATGATCCACCAACCAATTGAGGGGTTGGTACCATAATAGACTATGAATTCTCCAATGATGGTCCTTTCTTGCACATGTATTATGTTCTATGTAAGCATGATTTACTTTAAAAATCTTCTATGCATGCCATATTGTTGTATGCTACTCATTGCCTATGCTTATGCATTTTGATTATGTTGCTTATCTCTTGTTGCATAGCATCCTACATACTTAGTACATTCAAACAAACTAATACATAGTCTATGCCTACATGATGTCACCATGTAGGAACCACAGCCCCACTTGAGCATCTTCCTTCATGTGGCTAGTACGATTTCTTTCAAGATAGCTGGTGAATCTTCCATTTCAGGGACAATGTCTATGATCTCATGCTATGTACTAAGACTATATTTATTTTATGTATGGTTTGACTATGAGGGTGAGCCTAGTTTCTTGTCTTGTCCCCCGCTCCTATCTAATTTTAGATGTGTTATGAGATATGTTATGTGTTAAGCCTTGACTCTCTTGCTTTGATGTTTATGTTATGAAAGTTTCTCTTTATACCCTTTGCCCTTATTTCTAATCTAATTATGTTGTTTAATTGCTTCCGCGACCAATGATGTGTAATGATATGTTAAGAGGCTTGTTTGAGGTTCCTTCGAGTTCCCCATTTGCTATGTAACATCTAGGCCCTAGGCTTGGGTCATGACAAACTTGGTGACAGAGCACTAGGTTGTTAATGGTCCTCGGCATCCAACACATCGCATCGATTAGAGTCCTATTCATGGTCGTGTTGTGCACCACAATCATGAGTGAGAGGCTTTGAGATGTTTTAGGAAATGTTTCCCTTCTTCTTGATCTATCCCGTGCTATTGAAATTAGGTGAGTTTTTGCTCTAATTTTCAAATCATGCCTAACATAAGAGAAAGGAGAGCCCGCACTCCCGAGGAACAACCAGCTCAAGGTGAGCTCCGGGATGCTCCCACTTTGCTAGCTCAAGCTATGACCAATCAAGTCAATCAAGGGGCCCAAGCATCTCATGCTCCTACCCTGGAATCTAGGGTAAGAGACTTCATGAGGTTGAACCCACCAGAATTCTATGGGTCTAAAGAAGATGAGAACACTCAAGAGTTCATTGATGACATCTACGAGGTATTGGCTATCATGGGTGTTAGATCGGAAGAGAAAGCGGAGTTGGCGGCCTACCAAATCAAAGGGGTAGCACAAATATGGTTTAATCAATGGAATTAAAAGAAGGGAATTAATAATGTGGTGCTTTGAGAGGAGTTCAAGGTGGCTTTCTTTATTCGGTTCTTCCCTCTTGAGCTTAGGGAGGCCAAGATGGTGGAGTTTATGAATTTGAAAGAAGGGTCTATGAGTGTGAGGGAGTATTCCCTCAAGTTCAATCAACTCTCTAAATATTCTCCCCACTTGGTTGCCAACCGAAGGTCTAGAATAAACAAGTTCGTGATGGGTGTATCCTATTTGGTGAGTGAGCAATGCCAGTCCGCCATGTTGATTAGTGACATGGATTTGTCCTATTTGATAACCTATGCCGAACAAATAGAGGAGGAAAAGTTGAGGAAGAGGAGGAGTAATGAGGCCAAGAGGGACCATTTTAAGGGAAAGTTCTAAAGTCGAAAGGGTGGCCGATTCTATCAAGGCCATAGGTCTTCTCATGCTTCTAATAGGGGGTTTGCCCAATGACTTCCCAAGGGCCTAAGGTGTTTGTGGTATGGTTCCTAATAATGTGTATTCAAAATGTGGTAGGGGTCATGGGGACCTATGTTTGAAAGACACTAATGCATGTTATGGATGTGGGGAAGTGGGTCACAAAAAGATTGATTGTCCTCGTAAGTGTAACAAGGGTAACGAGGTTCGTCCACAAGGTGAAAATGCGGTTCCTTTGGGGAGAGGTTGTCAACAAGATGGTGCCCCAAGGCACAATTGGTTTTATGCACTCCAAGGGAGGCAAGGGGTTGGGGAGGTTCCCGATGTCATCATTAGTATGTTAAAAGTCTTTGATTTTGATGTGTATGCATTGATTGATCTGGGTGCCACTCTTTATTTTGTTACCCCTTTTGTTGCCAAAAAGTTCCATGTTGAGCCTGAATTATTGTGTGAGTCTTATGAGGTGTCTAGTCCTATTGGTGGATCTATTGAGGCTAGAAAGGTTTATAGAAATTGTCCTCTTTGTATTTTGCATAAGAGATTGCATTGTGATCTTGTTGAGTTGGAAATGGTGGATTTTGATGTCACACTTGGGATGGATTGGGTTGCATGCATATTATGCCTCTATTGATTGTAGAACCCGTAGGGTCAAATTCCAATTCCAAATGAACCCGTCCTTGAATGGGAGAGTCATGATGTGGTGGTCAAGGGTAGGTTTATCTCTTGCATTAAAGCCCATAAGTTGATCTCTAAGGGGTGTTGAGATGACCCCAAAAGGTGCCCAAAAATGTTTCTCGGAATTGACCCGAATCGTGATTTCCTTATATCTAAACATCCATGTGTTATTTCAAAAATTTGACTTCATATTCTTGTTCAGGGGGTCAAATTGAGTGGGAGATGGGTCTCACCCGATTTTAGAGCGAACGATTCACAATTTCAATTTTCAAAGTGGCCGAATTCTAGAGAGCAGATGTGCCTTTGGCACGACGGGTCCAGGGCGTGCCAGTGCCTTATTTTGTGCCTAGTTATTTTCGGTCCAAGGCCTTTAGGTCTTGGGCCTAAGCCTTCCCACACTTAAAAATACCTATACTTAGCCTCATTTAACTCTCATATCATCCAAGACATTCCCAAATACACTCTCAAACACTTAGACAATATTTCATCTCCACATTTGAAGTCTCAAAACTCATCTGGATTCTAAGGTTCTCATTCAAGCTTCAAGTCTCCATCTCCAATCTTCTTCAAGGATTCTCTAAGAGCTAAGGTATGTGGGTTTCTTTCATGGGTTCCTTTCACCCATGATGCCCAAGTCTCCTTTTCTTATAAATTGCATGATTTAAAGTTGATTTACTCATGCGTCTTATTTATTATGAAATTCACTACATACTATGTTGGGGTTTATGAAATTGTGACTGTTTTACTATGTTTTAGGCTATGAATCTAAGATCTATTCTGAGAATTGATGAAGGGTTTTGATGTATATTGCCTACAGGTGTTACCAAGTGTCTATTGATGGTTTTATTTGGATTTTTTATCATGATAACACTCTTGAATTGCATAGTTTTATACAAGCACTACACCCCCCAAGTGTTTGATAAAATGTCCGGTTATGGTTTCTTGAGGAATTGAAGGTCCAATGCCTGTCTTGTGAGATGAATGACTTTATGATGATGAAAGGAATGTATGTATATGATGATGAAAGGAATGTAGTTATAAGATGATGAAAGGAGTGTGTATATGTAATATTATCTCGATAGTGTTGGGGCTGATCAAGCCTCATCTAAGAGGTTGTAGGCCTGGGTAACCTTATTGAGGGGTTTGTACCTCAATCGCATCGCTCGGGAGGTGGCAGACCCGTGCAACCTTATAGGGGGTTTGTACCCATCAACCTTGTTGGGGGTTTGTACTCCATCAACCTTGTTGGGGGGTTTGTACTCCATCAACCTCATGAAGGGATTTGTACCTCATGCGCCCTCTCCAAGGGGGTGGCAGGACTTGGATTGCATTATAGTAGTCACTCCTTACACTCATATTATGTCCTATATAAGCATGGTTTTACTTCAAGCATCATTCATACATGTCATATTGTTAGTATGCTATTCATTGCTTATGATTATGATTTTTCCTACAATGCCTATCTCTTGTTGCATTGCATCCTACATACTTAATACATTCAAATGAACAAATGCATACTCTATATCTATATGATATCACCATGTAGGAACCAGAGATCCTATTGATTCTTTTCGTGGATAGAAGGATTGTTGAAGTTAGCTTATGATGAGTCCTCAAGTCTGGGGACTAATCTGTGTTCTCTGAAGATTATATTTAGATTATATCTTATTTGTTTGGCTTACCTATTGCCATTATTATGAGGGTGAACCAGTTGCTTGTCTTGGCCCCCGCTAAGTATCTAAGGTTTAGAGGTGTTGTTGGAGATAATATGTATTGTATTATGAGCTTTGACTCTCTCTTGACTCTTGTTGTTTATGATATGAACAACAAGTGTTTGTCCTTTCCTTCTCCGCGCCCGCTCAGGCTTCGCTAACCTATTGCATGGTAAAAAGAAGAAAGTATGAAAGAATAGTAAATGGAGCACTCCACAGAGAGATTCTAAATATGAGAAGTCCCCCTTGGATTCGAGAAGAAGGAAATGAAGAGCCCTATTTACTCTCTCTTGTTGATTATGTTTTGCTTCTGAGACCAAGGATGTGCAATGATATGTTAAGAGGCTTGCTTGGGATCCCTTTGGGTTTCCCATACACCATGTCACGTCTTAGCGCTAAGCTTGGGTCATGACAAACTTGGTATCAGAGCACTATCTTGTTAGATCCTCATAGTCCAATACACCACCTCGATTAGAGTCCTATTCATAGTTGCGAAACACCCCACGACTATGAATGGGAGGCTATGAGGTATTCTAGGAAATGTTTCACTTCTTCATGATCTATGTCGTGCGATAGAGCTAGGTCCCCTAGGGTTTATTGCTAATCCCTAACCATTAAATTTTAAGATATGTCTCAAGCTACTCAGGAAGGTGATGTGACTAATGCTAAGATTCACAATGCTCTACGAAAAGTGGCGAAAGCGGTGGCAAAATGGGGCAACTCGCCTTGAACAATAAGTGAATGCTCCTAAGACTTCAAATGGTAAGAGAAGAGGTAGTGAGACCAAGAGGGCATGTATTGAAGGAAATTTTCAAAGTCCCAAGGGTAGAGGTGGTTTGGTATCTTATGCTAGGTGTCCAAAATGTGGTAGGTGCCAAGATGACCCATGCTTGAGAGGTACTGAGCTTGTTATGGTTGTGGAGAGTTAGGTCATAAGGTAAGGGAATGCCCTCGTAAAGTCTATAAGAGAAAAGGAGGCGATGATGGGGTGACTCATCCTAGATGCCCGAAATATCGGAGAAAACATGGTGGTACAAGTTGAAGGAACACGGGTGTATGCTTTGGGTGTGGTGAGATAGTCAACAAAATTTTGGATTGCCCTTATGCTCATGACAAGGGTAAAGGTGGTGATGATGATCACGTGACTCAAGAAGGAGATAAGGTAACCGATGTTGCTATCAGTATGTTGAAATTTCCTTTGGCTTTGATGTGTTTGTATTGGTGGGCCCGGGTGCCACTATCTCTTTGATTATCCTTTTGGTTGCTAGTGGGTTTCATGTGTATTCCAAACTCTCTTTGGTGTCTATCTCATTGGTGGGCTTATCGTTGTTTGAAGGTTCATATGTGTTGTCCCATGTTTATATTACAATATATCTTGCCTTGTGATTTATTGGGTTTAGTGTGGTGGATTTTGATGCTATTCTTGGGATGGATTAGTTGCATTGGTGTTGTGTCCCCACTGAATGTAGGGCCCATGGAGTTAAATTCCGATTCCCTATTAAATCCGTGTTTAAGTGGGGGCTTATAAAGTGGTTGCAAAGCGGTAGGTCCATTTCTTGTACTATAGTATGCTTGATCTCTAAGGGTGGCATTCTTTGTCTTGTGGGGGTTAGAGGTGTTGAAACTAAGTTATTTCTACTCGAATTATTTTAGGTGGTAGATGAATTCTTGAATGCCCTTGTCGATATTATAGATTTGGTATCTTTTGGTTTGACTAGTGCACCAGCTATGTCTATAAGTTTCATGAATATTAGACCCTACCTTATTATGTTTATGATTGCTTGGGTGATGATAGGTTGGTTAGCCTCCGGAAATGAGGGGGTGAATGTGAGTCATTTGAGGGTAGTACTACAAGGTTTAGAGGAAGCAATTGTATGCTTAGTAAGAGGAATGTGAGTTTGGTTGCAAGAGATTTCTTTCCTAGGTCTTATGATGCCGGGTAATGGTATTAGGGTGGACCCTAGTAAGACGAAGGTGATTAGAGATCGGCCTCGACCGTTGAATCCATTGCATATTAGGAGCTTCTTGGGCTTAGCACATTACTACCAGAGGTTGTGAGTAGGTTCCTTTATATTCCTTCTCATAAGTTTTAGTTGACCCCGAGTAAGGTTCGTTTGAGTGGGCCTATGAGTGTGAATAGAGTTTCTAAAACGTTGAAGGTTAAGCTTGTGTCCGCTCTTATCTGGGCTCTACCGGGAGGATTGGAAGGGGGTTGTTGAATATTGTGATGCTTCGAGGAATTGGTTTGGGTTGGAGGCCTTGGGGTGGTTTGGCTACTTGTATATCATGCTTCCAATAAGTGTAGGGCTCATAAAGGTGTAATATGATGGTTAAGGATGGACGATCCATTTGGTCAACTATAATGGGCTTGACGTTTCTCTACGATTGATTTTGGTCCAGGATTTGTCTCCAAGTGAGGAAGAGGGTAGGTGATATCCCTATGTGTCCTTTCGGACTAGGAATGAGCATTTGAGTAGTGGTGGAATTGTTTAGCTGACTTATGCACCAGCTATGTTTATGAGTTTCATGTATAGGGTCTTAAATCCCTACCTTGTCATGTTTGTGGTGACCTCTAGTGGTGGGCATTGAATTATCTAGAGCTTGTAAACCATTTAGGGGTATTATTGCAAGTCTTGGGGGAAGAGATGTTGTTTGCTAAATATGGTAGGCGTGATTGAGGGTAACAAGAAAGTGGTTAGAACTCCTTGAGGACTTTGATATGAGTGTGCATCGTGTTCCCCGATAAGGATAATATTATGGCCGGTTCTCTAGTAGAAGTGCCTATGGGTAGCCTAGCATATGTTGATGGTAGTGATAAAGAGATGGCTAGGGAGGTCCATCGGGTGGCCAGATTGGGAGTTAGGTTAGAAGGGGTCAATAATGGTGGTGTTATTGTTTTGATGGTTCTAAGTTTTCTATGGTTATTGAGGTAAAGGGAAAGCAAGATCTTGATTCCTCCTTGTTAAATTTGAAGGCCTTGGTGAAAGGGGGCAAGGTGGAGATTTTCTCCCAAGGGGGATATGGTGCCCTTAGGTACCAAGGTAGGTTGTGTGTGCCTTGTGTTGATGGCCTGAGAGAAAGGATCCTTGATGAGACCCATAATTCTTCTTATTCTATTCACCTCGGTTCTACCAAATATATATAGATTTGAGGGATGTGTATTGGTGGGGAGACATGAAGAGGGACCAAGCCAAAGCCGAACAGTAAAGGCCGGGTGGCCTAACTCAAGACATAGAGGTTCCTACTTGGAATTGGGAAGAGGTTAGTACAGACTTTGTAGTTGGTATGATCATCTTCCGTTAAGTGAGTTTGCCTTCAACAAAAGCTATCATTCTAGCATCGGTATGACTCCTTTTGAGGCTCTTTATGGTAGATGTTGTAGATCACCAGTTGGGTGGTTTGAAGTTGGAGAGGTGGCTATGTTGGGATCAGATTTGGTTATGGAAGCTCTTGGGAAGGTTAGGATAATTAGGAAAGGTTGAAGACAACCCAAAGTCGTCAAAAGTCCTATATCGATGAGAGGAGAAAGGATCTTGAATTTAAAGTGGGAGATTGGGGCTATATGGAGGTTTCACTCATAAAAAGTATGGTTTGCCCCAGTGAAGAGGGAATTGAGTTCATGGTTGTGAGTCTTCATAAGGGATCGAGGAAGATTAGTGAGGTTGCATACGAATGAGAAGTGCCTGGCGACAAGGATATGGTTCGTTCGGTTTTTCATGTTTCTAGGATTGAGGAGGTGTGTTGGTGATTCAAGTGTTATAAGACTGTTGAGGTGATGGACGTTGTGGAGGATGGGTTGACTTGTGAGAAGATTCGGTGGAGAAGTTGGGCGGATATGAGTAAAGGTTGATTGATAAGGATGTATTGATTGTCAAGGCCCTTCGGAAGAGTTATCAAGACAATAGTTTCTCTCGAGGAGCCGGAGCGAGCATGGAAAAGCGATACCTATACCTCTTTCATTCTATTCAACCATATGATAATATGACAAGTCCCTTTCATGATTTCAGGTCTTATGTTTCAGCCCCTATGTCATTTGCATGCATTCATGTTTATGTTAACAAGTTCATGACAATTTTTGACACTTATGTTGAGATTTGGAAAATAGTGTTTTAAATGTATTGTTGCATTCTTGTTGGGGCTGATTTGTTGTGATACTCTTCTTATGTAAGTTTCTTTGACATTTGGGGACGAATGTTCCCAATGGGGGAGATATTGAAACGACTCCAAAAAGTGCCCGAAAATGTGCCTCAGAAGTGACTGGAATCGTAATTTCCTTATATCTAAAAATTTGTTCATTATTTCGAATATACAACTTCATATTCTTGTTTAGGGGGTCAAATCGAGTGGAAAATGGGTCTAACCCCGATTTTAGAGAGAACGATTCACAATTTCAATTTTCAAAGTGGCTGAATTCCAGAGAGCAGGCGCGCTCCCGGCACAACGTGGCCAGGGTGCGCCAGTGCCTTATTTTGGGCCCAATTATTTCAAAGGCCTTAGGCCTAAGCCTTTTCGCACATAAAAATACCTATACTTAGCCTCATTTCACCTTCATATCATCCAAAACATTCCTAAATACTCTCTCAAACACTTAGACAATATTTCATCTCCAAATTTCAAGTCTTAAAACTCATCCGGATTCTAAGGTTCTCATTAAAGCTTCAAGTCTCCATCTCCAAGCTTTTTCAAGGATTCTCCAAGAGCTAAGGTATGTGGGTTTCTTTCATGGGTTCCTTTCACCCATGATACCCTAGCACCATTTTCTTAAAAATTGTATGATTTAAAGTTGATTTACTCATGGGTCTTATTTATTATGAAATTCACTGCACACTATGTTGGGGTTTATGAAATTATGACTGTGTTACTATGTTTTGGGCTACGAATCTAAGATCTATTGCAAGAATTGATGAAGAGTTTTGATGTATATTGCTTGAGAGTGTTACCAAGTGTCTATTGATAGTTTTACATTGGATTTTCTAGCGTGATAACACTCTTGAATTGCATGGTTTTACACTAGCACTACACACCTGCCAAGTAATTGATAAAATGTCCGAGTATGATTTCTTGAGAAATTGAAGGTCTAATGCATGTCTTGTGAGATGAATAACTTTATGATGATGAAAGGAATGTATGTATATGATAATGAAAGGAATGTAGGTATA
The DNA here is from genome assembly GCA_011800125.2 of Solanum clarkiae. Lineage (NCBI taxonomy): Eukaryota > Viridiplantae > Streptophyta > Magnoliopsida > Solanales > Solanaceae > Solanum > Solanum clarkiae. The sequence goes on along the minus strand of JAABOM020067734.1, from coordinate 73,140 downwards.
AGATGATGAAAGGAGTGTATATATGTAATATTATCTCAATAGTGTTGGGGATGACCAAGCCTCATCCGGGAGGTTGTAGGCCCGGGTAACCTTGTTAAGGGGTTTGTACCTTGATCGCCTCATTCCAAAGGTGGTAAGCCCATGCAACCTTGTTGGGGATTTGTACCCATCAACTTTGTTGGGTAGTTTGTACTCCATCACCTTATTGGGGAGGGGGGAGGGTTTGTACTCCATCAACCTTGCTGGGGGGTCTGTGCTCCATCAATCTCATGAAGAAGTTTGTACCTAATGCGCCTTTCCAAAGAGGTTGCAGGCCTTGGGTTACACTATAGTGGTCACTCCGTACACTCGTATTATATTCTATATAAGCATGGTTTTACTTCAAACATTATTCGTAAATGTCATATTATTAGTATGCTATTCATTACTTATGATTATGCATTTTGCCTATGATGCCTATCTCTTGTCGCATTGCATCCTACATACTTAGTTCATTCAAACGTACTAACGCATAGTTTATCCCTACATGATATCACCATGTAGGAACCGGAGCTCATATTGATTCTCCTAGTGGCTAGATGGATTGTTCAAGTTAGCTTATGGTGAGTCCTCAAGTCCAGGGACAACATCTTTCTTCTGTCAAGCTTATGTTTAGATTATGTCTTATATATTCTGATTACCTATTTCCATTATTATGAGGGTGAGCCCGGTTACTTGTCTTGGCCCCCACAAAGTATTTAAGGTTTAGAGGTTGTTAGACATGATATGTATTATGCTATGAGCTTTGACTCTCTCTTGAAACTTGTTGTTTATGATATGAAAGTTGTCCTTTAGCCCCGATTATCCCTATTTACTATCTCTTGTTGATTGTTTTCTTCCTTCCGTGGAAAGGGATGTATAATGATATGTTAAGAGGCTTGCTTGGGTCCCTTCGGGTTCCCCATGCACTGTGTCACGTTTAGGCCCTAGGCTTGCATCATGACAGGTGTCTCTATCATGTTGTGAGGGTAAGGGATGGGGAGTCCAAGGTTCTTCCTATATAGTCAGTTCCAATTGTAAATGAGTTCCTTGATGTCTTTTCAAATGAACTTATCTGTGTTCCTCCCGAAAGGGAAATAGATTTTGGTATAGACCTCTTTCCTGATATTCAACCCATTTCTATTCCCCTTTTTCGTATGGCCCCGATGGAGTTAAACGTGTTGAAGCAACAATTGAGGGATTTATTGGAGAAGGGTTTCATTAGGCCTTACCAATCATCTTGGGGTGCACCGATATTGTTTGTAAAGAAGAAGAACGGGTCCCTTAAAATGTGTATAGACTACAGAAACTCAATAGAGTTAACATAAAGAGTAAGTATCCTCTTCCAAGGACTGATGATTTGTTTGACCAATTTCAAGGGGCTAGTCACTTCTTTAAGATTGATCTTCGGTTCGAGTATCATCAAGTGAAGGTGAGGGAGTGTAATATTCCCAAGACGGCCTTCCGGACTAGGTATGGACATTATGAGTTTGTTGGGATGTCCTTTGGGTTGACCAATGTACTGACCATCTTCATGGATCTTATGATTAAGGTCCTTAAACTCTACTTTGATTTTTTTGTTTTGGTCTTCATTGATGATATTTTGATCTATTCACATAGTGAGGAAAGCATAAGAGTCATTTGAGGGTAGTGCTACAAAGATTGAGGGAAGAGAAGTTGTATGCTAAGTATGAGAAGTGTGAATTTTAGTTGAAGGATGTTGCCTTCCTAGGTCATGTGGTACCGGGGGACGATATCAAGGTGGACCCTAAAAAGAAGAATGTGATTAGAAATTGGCCTAGACCATTGACCCCATCGGATATTAGGAGTTCCTTGGGCTTAGTGGGTTACTACCGGAGGTTTGTGAATGGGTTCTCTTCTATTGCTTCTCCTATGACCAAGTTGACTCAAAAGAAGTCCAAATTTGTGTGGATCAATGAGTGTGAAAAGAGTTTCTAAACATTGAAAGAGAAGCTTGTGTCCGTTCTTATATTGTCACTACGATAGGGTTACAAGGGTTTTTTGTGTATTGTGATGCTTCAAGGGTGGTTTGGGTTGTGTGTTGATGCAAAATGGTAAGGTGATAGCCTATGCTTCTAGACAACTCAAAGTACATGAGAAGAATTATCCTACTCATGATCTTGAGTTAGCCTCCATGGTCTTTGCTTTGAAAATTTGGTGTCACAATTTGTATGGGGTGCATGTTGTTTTGTTCACCAATCATAAGAGTCTCCAATATGTCTCCACTCCAAAGGACCTCAACTTGAGACAAACAAGGTGGTTAGAACTTCTTAAGGATTGTGATATGAATGTGTATTATCATCCCGATAAGGCAAATATGGTTCTCAACGCTTTGAGTAGGGTGTCCATGGGTAGCATAATACATGCTGGTGATGGTGGCAAAGGGGTGGCTAGGGAGGTCTATCGGTTGGCTAGATTGGGAGTTAGGTTGGAGGAGATGGATAATGGGGGTTTTGTGGTAGTTGATGGCTCTAAATCTACATTGGTTGAGGAGGTGAAATCTAAGCAAGATCTTGATCCTGCTTTGTTAGAATTAAAGGCATTGGTAAAAGGTGGTAAAGCAGAGGTTTTCTCCCAAGGGGGAGATGGTACCCTTAGGTACCAAGGTTTCTGTGTGCCTTGTGTTGATGAATTAAAGGAAAAGATTCTTGATAAGTCTCGTAATTCTTCTTATTCCATTCACCACGGTTCTACTAAGATGTATAGAGATTTGAGAGAGGTGTATTTGTGGAGAGGTATAAAGAGGGACATTGCAAAATTTGTTTCCGGTTGTCATAGTGGCCAACAAGTCAATGCCAAACATCAAAGGTTGGGTGGCCTATCACAAGACATAGAGATTCCTACTTGGAAGTGGGAAAAGACTAAGATGGATTTCGTGGTTGGGTTACCCAAGACTAGAAAAGGTTTTGATTCCATTTGGGTTGTGGTTGATAGGACGACGAAATCAGCTCACTTTCTATAGTTAAAACAACATATGGGGCTGAAGATTATGCTATGTTGTACGTTCATGACTTGGTGAGGTTGCATGGGATTCCTTTGTCCATTATATTGGATTGTATTGCTCAATTTACTTCACATCTTTGGAGGTCCTTTCAAAGGGGTCTTTGCATAAGAGTTAAACTTAGTACGACCTTTCACCCTCAAATGGATGACCAATCCGAAAGAACTATCCGAACACTTAAGGATATGCTTAGGGCTTGTGTATTGGAGTTTAAGGGTAGTTGGGATGTCATCTTCCATTGATTGAGTTGCTTATAAAACTAGCTATCATTCTAGCATCGGTATGGCCCCTTTTGAGGCTCTCAATGGTAGACAATGTAGATCACTAGTTGGGTGGTTTAAGGTTGGGTAGATGGCTTTGTTGTGACTAGATCTGGTTATGGAGGCTCTTGAGAAGGTTAGGATGATTAGAGAAAGGTTCAAGACGGCGCAAAGTCACCAAAAGTCCTATGCTGATGTGAGGAGAAGGGATCTTGAATTCAAAGTTAGTGATTGGATCTATTTGAAGGTGTCACCCATGAAGGGTGCGGTTCATTTTGGTAAGAAGGGAAAGTTGAATCCAAAATATGTGGGTCCTTATAGGGTAATGATGAGGATTGGAATGGTAGCTTATGAGTTGGAGTTGCCCAGTGAGATAGATTTGGTACATCCGGTCTTTCATTTATCCATGTTGAGAAAATATGTGGGAGACCCTAATGCTATTGTGCCTCTTAATGTTGTGGGTGTTGTTGAAAACAACTTGACTTATGAAGAGGTTTTGGTTCAGATTTTTGATAGACAAGTGAAGAGGTTGAGGAATAAGGATGTGGCTTCCGTTAAGGTCCTTTGGAGGAATTAACAAGTTGAAAGTGCTACTTAGGAGGCCGAAGCAGACATGCAAAAATGATATCCTTATCTCTTTCATTCTACTCAAGCCTAAGGTACTAATTCTAAGTCCTCTATATGATCTCAAGTCTTAAGTTCAGCCCTCATGTCATTGCATACATTCATGTTTAAATTGACAAGTTCATGATGATTTTACACTTATGTTGAGATTTTCGAAATGATGTTTAAGTGCATTATTGCATTCTTATGTGGACTCAAAATTGTCGTGTTTACATCTCTCATATACCTTTCTTTGACATTCGGCGATGAATTGTTCCCAAGGGGGAGATATTGAAACAACTCTAAAAAGTGCCCGAAAATGTGCCTCAAAAGTGCCCTAAAATCGTAATTTTCATATATCTCAAAGTATGTGCATGATATCGAAAATCCGACTTCATATTCTTGTTCAAGGGGAAAAATTGAGTGGGAAATGGGTCTACCCCAATTTAAGAGCAACTATCGCAAAATTTGAAAATCACAAAAATGTGATTTCCAGTGAGCTAGCGCGCCCCAGGCGCGATGGGCCAAGGGCGTGCCAGTATGTTATTTTTATGCCAGTTTTTCACTTTGGTCCAAGGCTTTTCAGTGTTGGGCCTAAACCTTACCATACGTGAAAATACCTATACTTAGCAATATTTCACCTTCATATCATCCAAGATATTCCCAATACTCTCTCAAACAGATAGACAAATATTTCTCTCAAAATTCAAGTGTCCAAATATCTTCCGGAACATAAGGAATTTATCCAAGCTTCAAGTCTTCATACAAAATCTTAATCACAAAATTCTCCAAAGCTAAGGTATGTCGGTTTCATTCATGGGTTCCTTTCACCCATGAAGCCCAAACTTCTATTTTACTTAAATTGCATGATTTCAAGTTGATTTACTTATGAGTATTTGTTGTTATGAATTAGACTATGAACTATATTGGAGTTTCATGAAATTATGACTGTTTTAGCATGTTTTGAGCTATGCATCTAATATCCATTGTGGAATTTGATGAAGGGTTTTGATGTATATTGCTTGAGGGTGTTACCAAGTATTGATGGATGAATTTACGTTGAATTTTCTTGCATGATCTTATCCCTAAGTTTCATGTTTTTACACTAGCACCATACACCCGCTAAGTGTTTGATAAAATGTCTAGTTATGATTTCTTGAGGAATTGAAGGTCCAAGACATGTCTTATGAGTTGAATGACTTTATGGTGATGAAAGGAATGCATGTATATGATATTCTCCTATATCGTGTTGGGAATTGACCATGTCCTACATGGGGGTTTGTGAGCTCGGGTAACCATGTAGAGGGGTTTGTACCTTGATAACCATGTCGAAGGGTTTGTACCTTGATAACCGGGTTGGGGGATTGGTTCTTCAATCACCATGGGTGGTAGGGCAAGAGGATCCCCCAACCAATAGAAGGGTTTGTACCTTGATAACCAGATTGAGGGGTTGGTATCTCAATCACGATGGATGATAGGGTGAGACGATCCACCAGCCAATTGAGGGGTTGGTACCACAATAGACTATGAATTCTACAATGATGGTCTCTTCTTGCACATGTATTATGTTCTATGTAAGCACAATTTACTTCAAGCATCTTCCATGCATGCCATATTATTATATGCTACTCATTGCCTATGCTTATGCATTTTGATTACGTTGCTTATATCTTGTTGCATTGCATCCTACATACTTAATACATTCAAATGTATTAACGTATACATTATGCCTACATGATGTCACTATGTAGGAACCAGAGCCTCATTGAGTATCTTCCTCCACGTGGCTAGTACGATTTCTCTCAAGCTAGTTGGTGAGTCCTCCATTCCGGGGACAACGCCTATGATCTCATGCTATGTACTAAGGCTATCTTTCTTTTATGTATGTATTGACTATGAGGGTGAACCTAGCTGTTTGTCTTGACCCCCGCTCCTATCTAAGTTTTAGAGGTGTTTTTTGACATATGTATTGAGCTTGGACTCTCTTGCTTTGGTGTTTATGTTATGAAAGTTTTCCTTTCACCCTTTGCCCTTATTTATAATCTAATTATGTTGTTTAATTGCTTTCATGACTAATGATATGTAATGATATGTTAAGAGGCTTGTTTAGGGTCTCGTCGTGTTCCCATTTGCCGTGTCACATGTAGGCCCTAAGCTTAGGTCGTGACAAACTTGTTGGAGGGTGACATGCCCAATCACCTTGTTGAGGGGGTGACATGCCTTGACCACCTCGTCGGGGCATAACATGTCTGTACTACCACGTCGAGGGGTATATACCTTGACCACCTCGTTGGAGGGTGACATGCCTGTACTACCATGTCGAGGGGTATGTATCTTGACTACCTCGTGGGGGAGGGGGTGACATGCATGTATTACCAAGTTGAGGGGTAGGTACCTCAATCACCTTCCAAGGGGGTGACATGCCTTGGATTCTGAGTAATAGTTTCTTGGTCTATGATTATGGTCTTCTCCCACACATTTATTATGCTCTATACACGATATATAATTTACGAGCATATTTTATTTCAAGCATTGATCATGCATGCCATATTGATATTATACTCATCCATTGCTTATGATTATGTATTTTGATTATATTGGTTTATGTATTGTTGCATTGCATCCTACATACTTAGAATATTCAAACGTACTAACGCATACTCTATGCCTATATAAGTAACCATGTTGGAAACAGAGAACCTCAGGATCACCCTCCACATGGCTAGTTTGGTATCTTGAAGATAAAATTTTAGTGAGCCCTCAAGTTTGGGGACACTAGCTATGCTACTCTTGCTTTTGTTATCTCTTTATGTTGAACATTTGATACTATGAGGGTGAGCCCGAAAATTGTCTTGGCCCCCACCCAATCTATGTTTGAGGTGTTGTTGGAATAATTAATGTAATTATGTTGTGATCTTTACTCTTGAATATTTTATAATTATCCAAGACTTCCCTTAGTACCATTTCCTTTCTTCATGTCCCTTGTTGTTGATGTTTTGTTTCTGTGACTAAGGATGTGTGATTGATATACTAAGGGGCTTGTTTGGGGTTCATTCGTGTTCCCTATTCACCGTGTCTTGTCTAGGCCCTAGGCTTGGGTCATGACAAACTTGGTATCAGAGCACTAGGTTGTTAATGGTCCTCAGAATCCAACACACCACGTTGATTAGAGTCTTGTTCACGGTTGTGAAATGCACCACAACTATGAGTGAGAGGGTATGAGGCGTTCTAGGAAATGTTTTCCTTCTTCATGATTTATGTCGTGCTTTAGGAGTAAGGTAAGGATTTTCCTCTAACGTATATTCTTTTGTTTTCTAGATCATGCCTATTCCAAGAGAAAGAAGAGCCAGTGTACCTGAGGAACAACTGGACCCTCCCACTCCTCAAGCTCCTCAAGATGGGGGAGTGGCCCATGAAGAGTTCTAGGATGCTATTACCATGTTCGCCCATGCCATGACTGATCAAATCAACCAATGGGCCCAACCCTTTATGCTCTTACTCTGGGCTTAAGGGTGAGGGATTTTACTAAAATGAACTCACTGGAGTTCCATGTGTCCAACGTAGATAAGGATCCACAAGAATTCATTGATGAGGTGTATGAGGTGTTGTCTATTATGGGGGTTAACTCGAAGGAGAAGGCAGTTGGCGGCCTACCAACTCAAAGGGTTGGCTCAAAATTTGTTCACTCAATAGAAGATGGAGAAGGGGAATGATGATGCTATCAACTCAATGGAAGATGGAGAAGGGAAATGATGATGCTATCATTTGGGAAGAGTTCAAAGTGGAATTTATCAACTGGTTCTTTCCTATTGAGATAAGGGAGGCAAAAATGATGGAATTTATGAATCTAAAGCAATGGTCTATGAGTGTGAGGGAGTATTCGCTCAGGTTCAACCAACTCTCCAAGTATGCCCCCCAATTGGTTATCGAGCCGAGGTCTAGGATGAACAAATTTTATGTCGGGTGTGTCCGACTTGGTGAATGAGAAGTGTCGTACTACCATGCTCATAGGTGATATGAACTCGTCCCACCTCATGACTTATACTGAACAACTAGAGGGGGAAACGTTGAGGAAAAGAAGAAGTGCGGAGGCCAAAAGGGCCCGTTTTGAATGCGGATTCCAAAATACCAAGGGTGGCTGGTTTCCTCAAGGCCACAAGTTCCAAGGCCAAGGATCTTCTAACGCTCCTAATAGGAGGTTTGCTTATGATAATCAAAGGTTCCAAGGTGGTGGAGGTGGGGTGCCAAATCATAGGTACCCAAGGTGGGAAAGAAATCATAGTAGTCTATGTTTGAAGAATTCTAATGCTTTCTTTGGATGTGCTGAAGTGGGTCATAAGGTGATTAATTGTCCTCGTAATCAAAACAAGGGTAAATATGGTCATCCACAAGGCCAAGGTGCAAATGCGGGTGCAAAGGGAAGAGGAGGCCAACAAGGGGGTGCCCCAAGGCAAAATAGGTTCTACGCTCTTCATGGGAGACAAGGGGTAGATGAGGTACCTGATATTGTCACCAGTATGTTAAAGCTTTTTTATTTTGATGTGTGTGCTTTGATAGACCCGGGTGCCACTCTTACTTTGACTACTCCTTTTATTGTCAAAAAGCTTCATGTTAGCCCCGAATTATTGTGTGAGCCCTATGAAGTATCTACCCCTATTGGTGAGTCTATTATTGCTAAAAGAGTCTTACAGAAATCGTCCCATATTCATACTGAATAAAATCTTGCCTTGTGATTTTGTTGAGTTTGATATGGTGGATTTTGATGTCATTCTTGGGGTAAATTGGTTGCATGCATACTATACTTCTATTGATTATAGGACCCATAGGGTCAAATTACGATTCCCTAATGAGCCCGTCCTTGAATGGGAAAGTTGTGATGTGGTGGTCAAGGGTAGATTCATTTCTTTTCTTAAAGCCCAAAAGTTGATTTCTAAGGGTTGTAGATTCATTTCTTTTCTTAAAGCCCAAAAGTTGATTTCTAAGGGTTATCTCTATCACCTTGTGAGGCTTAGGGATGTTGAGTCCAAAGTTCTTCCTATTAAGTCTGTTCCGGTGGTTAATGAGTTCCTTGATGTCTTTCCTAATGAGCTCCCCGGTGTTCCTCCCAAAAGGGAAATAGACTTTTGTGTAGATTTTCTTCCCAATACCCAACCCATTTCTATTCCAACTTACCTTATGGCCTCGGTGGAGTTGAAGGAGTTGAAGGAGTAGTTGAAAGATTTGTTGGAGAAGGAATTATAAGGCCTAATAAGTCACCTTGGGGTGCACCGATGTTATTTGTGAAAAAGAAGGATGATTCTCTTAGAATGTGCATTGATTACCGACAACATAATAGAGTCATAATAAAGAACAAGTACCTTCTACCAAGATTGATGAACTTTTTGATCAACTTCAAGAGGCTAGTCACTTCTCTAAGATCAACCTTCGGTTCGAGTATCACCAGGTGAAAGCGAGGGAGTGTGACATTCCCAAGATGGCTTCCCAAACTAGGTATGGGCACTTTGAGTTTGTGGTTATGTCGTTTGGGTAGACTAATGCACTGGCTATATTCATGGATCTTATGAATAGGGTCTTCAAACCCTACCTTGATTTGTTTGTGGTGGGTTTTATTAGTGATATCTTGATTTGTTCCCATAGTAAAGAGGAGCATGTGAATCACTTGAGGGTGTGTTGCCAATCTTGAGGGAGGAGAGGTTGTATGCCAAATGTGAAAAATGTGATTTTTGGTTAAAAGAGGTTGCTTCCTAAGGCATGTGGTATGGGGGGATGACATTAAGGTGGATTCTAAGAATACAGAGGTGATTAGAAATGGCCCAGACCTTTGACTCTATGGATATTAGAAGTTTCTTGGGTTTGGTAGGTTATTACCGTAGGTTTGTGAATGGTTTCTCTTCTATTGCTTCTCCTATGATAAGTTAACCCATAAGAGGGTGAAATTTGTGTGGATCAATGAGTGTGAAAAGAGATTCCAAACTTTGAAGGATAAGATTGTCTTCGCTCCTATTTTGTCTCTACCAAAATGGTTGGAATGGTTTGTTGTATATTGTGATGCCTCAAGAATTGGTTTGGGGTGTTTTTTGATGCAAAGTGGTAATGTGATAGCATATGCCTCTAACCAACTTAAAGTGCATGAGAAGAATTATCCCACCCATGATCTCGAATTGGTAGCCATGGTATTTGCTTTAAAAATATGGCGTCATTACCAGTATGGGGTTCATGTTAATGTGTTTACTGATTATAAGAGTCTCTCATATGTGTTCATCCAAAAAGATCTTAACTTGAGACAAAGAAGGTGGTAAGAGCTCCTTAAAGATTATGATATGAGTGTGCATTATCACCCTGGTAAAACTAATGCTATGACTGGTACTCTAAGTAGGGTGTTTATGGGTAGTCTAGCTCATATTGATGATAGTGGCAAGGATTAGCTAGAGAGGTCCATCGGTTGGCCAGATTAGGGGTTAGGTAGGAAGAAGTTGATAATGGTGGTGTACTAGTTGTTGATAGTTCTAAGTCTTCATTGATTGAGGAGGTAAAGGCTAAACAGGATCTTGACCCTGCCTTGCTAGAGTTGAAGGCTGAAATGCCCGACACTTGCCTAGGAATGCCCCATAATCGTAATTCCCTTTTATGTCAAATCAGGGATATTCAAATACCTCTCCATGTAGCTCGAAAAGACCCTAGATAATTTTTTTTTGAATATCTCAAAATTCGTGAAGAATTTCGCCAATTCGACTTCTTATTCTTGTTCAGAGGGCAAAATTGAGTAGGAAAACGAATACCTACAGGTATATTTTTTCCGTGACAAGAAAATATTTTTTTGGTGAAACTTCGCAAAACAGTAGCTGTCCGCGATCAGTCCATGATGCAGACCTGGCATGGACTAGTTAAAAATTTCTGAAAAATTCTTTTCTTACTCCAGGGCAATTGGGTAAGAACCCAATACCTATATATGTGAAAATGCCTCATTCTTTAGCCATTTTTAGCCCTTAAAATTCACCGAAAACTGTCAAATTCCTCTCTAATCGTCATAAAATTCTCCATCCATTCTCAAGATTTTCAAGAAGTTTTGTTGGAGTTTAAGGAAACCAAGTCAAGCCCCAAGTCCTCCTCAAGTTCTTCTTAAAGAAACTCTAAGATTAAGGTATGTGGGTTTCAACTATTGGGTCCTTTCACCCATGGTGCCCAACTTTCCTTTTTATATTATTAATTTCATGACTTCAAGTTGATTTATCTATGGGTATATCTCATTATGAATTTTGAGTATAAACTATATTGGGGTTTTATGAAAGGTTGTTCAACTATGCATGTTTTGAGCCATGAAGCTAGGATCCATTGTGTGATTTGATGAGGGATTTTGATGTGGTCTTGCAAGATGGTATTACCTAGTGTTGGTGGGTGGTTTTACAGTGATTTTTCTCATATTTTTTTCACTCTTGAATTGAATGATTTTGTACTAGCATTACGCACCCATCAAGTGTTTGATAAAATGTCTGGTTTTAAATTCTTGAGCTATTAATGATCCATTGCATGACCTATGATTTGAATGAATTTATAATGATGAAAGGAAGGTATATATGTGTTGTTTTCATGAAAAGTATCTACAGTATTATGAGTTGACTATTCTTAGTTGAGGAGGTGTTATGCCTCAATCACCATAGGTGGTAGGGTGTGAAAAGACCCCAAAAAGTGCCCAAAAAATGTGCCTCGGAATGCCCAAAATTTTAATTTCCATATATCCAAAAATCCCTTTGTTATTTCAAAAATCTGACTTTATATTTAGGATCAGGGGGTCAAAATTCGGTGAAAAAAGGTCTAACCTTAATTTAAGAGTGAAAGTATAGCAATTATAAATTTTTAAGTGGCGAATTCCAGAGAGCTTTCCGTGATACCTCCGCGACGTGCCTTGGATGTGCTTCAGTACAAAATATTCTCCGCGTCCTCTCCACAACGTAGAGATATGTATTTACCTGGCAGTGTTTTTCTTGTGCATCCCAAAACATTCTAAGTGTTGGGCTCAAGTTTCCCAAACGTGTCTTTATCTACACTTTTAGTCAAATTTCACCCTTATATCATCCTAAACATTTCCCATTGCTTTCCAAAACACTTACCCATATTTTCACTCCCAAATTCAAGATCCAAAACCCTTATCCAAAGTTAAGGATTCTCTTCAAGCTTCAAGTCTCCATTATTAACCATCACCAAGAACTTCTCTAAAGCTAAGGTATATGGTGTTGAACCATTGGGTCCTTCCATCCAAGGTTCCTAAACCCTCTTTTAATTAATAATGCATAATTTAAAGTTGATTTTACATATAGGTCTTGTATATTGAGAAATTTACTGCATAGTGATTTTAGTTTATGAAAGTATGGTTGTTTTAGCATGGTTTGGGCTCTAAATCTTGAATCTAATGTTGGATTTGATGAGGGGTTTGATGTGAATGGCTTGGGGGTGCTGCAAGGTGTTGATTGATGATTTTACAACAGATTTTCTTGCATGATTTCATCTCTAAATTGCATTGTATTTTACCCCCATTACACACCCCTAAGTGTTTGATAAAATGTCCAGCTAGGGTTTCTTGTTGAAATGAAGGTCCAAATCATGAGAGATGATATGAATGATATTATAATATTGAAATGAGCTTATATACATGATATGCTCTATATAAAGTGTTGCATTAGACTATGCCCAATCCGGAGACTAAGAGCCTAGACAACCGAGGTGGGGGTTTGTACCCGTGAACCATGTTAGGGGATTGTACCACACTACGAGGGTGATAGGGTGAGATCATCATCAAGAGAGGTGGGGGTTTGTACTTTTTAACCGAGTTGGGGGATTTGTACTAATCAAACAATATGAGAGGTCTGTACTTCCCACTAGGGTGATAAGGTGTGATTATCGTCAACCATATGAGGGGTTTGTACCACATCACTAGGGTGATGGGGCGAGATCATCATCAACCGACCAAGGGGTTTATACTTTAGAAATCTAGTTGGTCTATTCTTCATTAATGATATCCTATATGAGCATGAGTTACTTAAGCATGTTTTACCTACACATTGATCATTTACATGCCATATTATTATACTATGCCTGTTGTTTAATATATGCATCTTTGAGTATGATGTCTATCTATTGTTGCGTTGCACCCCACATACTTAGTACATTCAAACATACTAACGCATACTCTTGCCTACATGATATCACTATGTAGGAACCGGTGCTCAAGTTGATCATCCTCCTCCTCCACATGGCTAGATGGTGCTAATCCAAGCTTGTTGGTGAATCCTCCATTTTTGGGACCTTAGTTTATGTTTTCCTGTTATCTAGGTATTGAGACATTTTCTTATGTTGTATTTGACTATTAGGGTGAGCCAGGTTCTTTGTCTTGGCCCCCGCTCTATCTATGTACTTAGAGGTGTTGTTGGACAAGTTATGTATCTATGTTATGAGATTTGACTCTTGTCCCTCATTTATGATGTTATGCAAGCTTTCCCTTAGCCCCATTGCCCCTATTCTTACTTTATATGTCTTATATTCTTCCGCGACCAAGGATGTGTAATAACAAGTTAAGAGGCTTGTTTGGGGTTTCTTCGGGTTCCCCATTCACCGTGTCACATCTCAGCCCTAGGCTTGGATCGTGAAAAACTTGGTATCAGATCACTAGGTTGATAGATCCTCGGAGTCAGACAAACCGCATTGATTAGAGTCCTATTTATGGTTGTGAAGTGCACCATGACTATGAGCAGGAGGCTATTAGGCGTTTTAGGAAATGTTTCCCTTCTTTACTTTTTAAGTCATGCTATAGAGTTGTGATAAGTTTTCCCCCTAACAATTGTTCTTTTGTATTTCAAATCATGGCAAACACTGGAGGAAGACGAGCCCAAACTCCTGAGGAGCAACCCACCAAGGTGAGCTCCAAGATGATCTCACTATGCTTGCCCAAGTGGTGGCCAACCATGTTCAACAAGGGGCCCAAGCCCCTCATGCTACTACCCCGGGAGTTAGGGTAGGAGACTTTATGAGGATGAATTCTCCGATTTTCCGTGGGTCAAAGGTGGATGAAGACCTACAAGAGTTCATTGATGAGATCTACAAAATCTTGAATATCATGGGTGTTGGGCCAAATGAAAAGGCAGAGTTGGTGGTATACCAACTCAAAGGGGTAGCCCAAATTTGGTATGAGCAATGGAAGGGTGAGAAGGGGGTTGGTAATGTGGTGCTTTGGAAGGAGTTCGAATTAGCCTTCCTTAGTCAATTCTTCCCTCTTGAGCTTAGGGAAGCAAAGTTGGTTGAGTTTATGAACTTGAAACAACATGCTATAGGTGTGAGGAATTTTCCCTCAAATTTAACCAACTTTCAAAGTATGCTCTTTACTTGGTGGCCGATCCTAGGTCATGGATGCATAAGTTTGTTATAGGGGTTTTCCACTTGGTTAAGTGAAGAATGTCGATCTACCTTGCTTATTGGTGACATGGACTTGTCTCAGTTGATGACATATGCCGAGCAAATGAAAGAAGAGAAGTTGAGAAAAAGGAGGATCCATGACGCCAAAAGGGCCCGTTTTGAGGGCAAGTTCCAAAGGTGTACTAGATTTTGTCAAGGCCACCCTCTCATGCTACTAATAGGGGGTTTTCCAATGATTTCCCTAGGCCACAAGGTGTTAGTGGTGTGGCTCCTATTGCTGTATGGTCTAGTTGTGGAAGGAATCATAAAGACCCATGTTTGAAAGATTCTAATGCATGCTTTGGTTGTTGGGAACTTAATCACAAGAAGGTAGATTATCCAAGAAATCTTGGCAAGGTTTGGGGTGTAAATGCGGTCCCATTGGGTTGAGGTAGTCCTCAAGGTGGTGTCCCAAGGCACAACCAGTTTTATACTCTACATGGGAGGAAAGAGGTTGGTGAGGTCCCCGATATTGTTACTGGTATGTTGAAAATCTTTGATCTTGATGTATATGCTTTGATTGATTCGGGTGCGACCCTTTCCTTTGTTACCCCCCTTATTGCTAAAAAGTTCCATGTTGAGTCGGAGTTGTTGCATGAGTCATATGAGGTGTCTACTCCTATTGGTGCATCTATTTTTGCTAGGAGGGTGTATAAAAATTATTTGGTTTGCATCTTGAATAAAATATTACCTTGTGATCTTGTTGAATTAGATATGGTTGATTTTAATGTTATTCTTAGGATGGATTGGTTGCATGCCTACTATGCTTCTATTGATTGTAGAACCTGTAGGGTCAAGTTTCAATTTTCAAATGAACCCATCCTTTAGTGGGAGAGTCATGATGTGGTGGTATGGTGTAGGTTCATCTCATGCATTAAAGCCCATAGGTTGATTTCCAAGGGGTGTTTGTATCACCTTGTGAGGGTTAAATATATGGAGTCCAAAGTCCCTTCCACTGAGTCTGTTCCGGTTGTAAATGAGTTTCTTGATGTCTTTCCTAATGACCTCACCGGTGTCCCTCCCGAAAGAGAGATAGATTTTGGTATAGATCTTCTTCCCGACACTTAACCTATCTCTATTCCCCCTTATCATATGGCCCCGATAGAGTTGAAGGAGTTAAAAGAACAATTGAAAGATTTGTTGGAAAATGGATTTATTAGACCTAGTCAATCACTTTGGGGTGCACTGCTGGTGATTGTAAAGAAGAAAGATGGGTCACTTAGAATGTGCATTGGCTATCGGCAACTTAATACTGTCACTATAAAGAATAGATATCCCCTTCCAAGAACTGATGACTTGTTTGAGAAATTGCAAGGGGGTAGCTTTTTCTCTGAGATTGATCTTCGGTCCGGGTACCATCAAGTAACAGTGAGGGAGTGTGATATTCCCAAGAAGGCCTTCCATACTAGATATGGGCACTCTGAATTTGTGGTGATGTCCTATGGATTGACTAATGCACCAACCATCTTCATGGACCTAATGAATAGGGTCTTCAAGCCTTACCTTGATTCCTTTGTTGTGGTTTTCATTGGTGATATTATGATCTATTCACATAGTAGGGAAAAACATATGGGCCATTTGAGGGTTGTGTTGCAAAGATGGAGGGATGAGAGGTTGTATGCTAAATATGAAAAATGTGAATTTTGGTTGAAGGAGGTTGCATTCTTGGGTCATGTGGTGTCGGGTGATTATATAAAAAGTGGATCCTAAAAAAATTGGTGTGATTAGGAATTGGCCTAGGCCATTGACCCCATCGAACATTAGGAGTTTATTGGGCCTTGCAGGTTACTAGAGAAGGTTTGTGAATGGGTTCTCCTCCATTGCTTCTCCTATGAAAAAATTAACTCAAAAGAAGGTGAAGTTTTTATGGAAGGATGAATGTGAGAAAACTTTCCAAACATTGAAAGATAGACTTGTGTCCGCTCCTATATTGTCACAACTGGATGGGCTTGAGAGTTTTGTTGTATATTGTGATGCATCTAGAGTTGGTTTGGGTTGTGTGCTAATGCAAAATGGTAAGGTCATAGCCTATGCTTCTAGACAACTCAAGGTGCATGAAAAGAACTACCCTACCTATGATCTTGAATTAGCCTCCATGATATTTGCATTAAAGATTTGACAACATTATTTATGGGGTTCATGTTGATGCCTTCACCGATCATAAGAGCCTTCAATATGTCTTCACACAAAAAGATCTCAACTTAAGACAAAGAAGGTGGCTACAAGTTCTTAAGGACTATGACATGAGTGTGCATTACCATCCCGGTAAGGCAAACGTTGTGGCGGATGCTTTGAGTCGGGCACCTATGGGTATCCTAGCTCATGTGGATAGTGGTGATAGGGAGAGGCTAGGGAGGTGCATAGATTAGCTAGATTAGGGCTGAGGTTGGAAGATGTGGCTAATGGTGTTGTTGTTGTTGATGGTTCTCGATCTTCTTTGGTTGATGAGGTGATAGCAAAACAAGATCTAGACTCCTCCTTGCTTGAATTGAAGGCCTTGGTGAAAGGGAGAAAAGTAGAGGTTTTCTCCCAAGGGGGAGATAGTGCCCTTAGATATCAAGGTAGGTTGTGTGTGTCATGTATTAATGGTTTAGGGAGAGAATTCTTGATGAGGCCCATAGTTCCTCTTACTCTATCCACCCCGATTCCATCAAAATGTATAGAAACATAAGGGATGTGCATCGATGGGGAGGCATGAAGAGGGAAATTACCAAGTTTGTTTCTGATTGCCATAGCTTTCAACAAGTCAAAGCCAAACATCAAAAGCCGGGTGCCTTAACCCAAGACCTAGAGGTTCCCACTTGTAAGTGGGAGGTGATCAATATGGATTTTGTTGGTGGGTTGCCCAAGACTAGAAAAGTTTTTGATTCCATATGGGTGGTGTTGATAGGATGACGAAATTGGCTCACTTCTACCGGTCAAGAATACGTATGGGGCTGAAGAGTATGCAAGCTTGTACATCCATGAGTTAGTGAGGTTACATGAGGTTCCCTTGTCCATCATATCGGATTGGGGTGCACAATTCACTTCCCACTTTTGGAGGTCATTTCAAAGGGGTCTTAGTACCACAATTCACCTTAGTATGACCTTCCACCCTCAAATGGATGGCCAAGCCGAAAGGACAATTCAAACACTTTAGGATATGCTTAGGGCTTGTGTCTTGGAGCTTAAAGGTAGTTGTCATGACCATCTTCCATTGATTGAGTTCGCTTACAACAATAGTTACTACTCTAGGATCGGTATGGCTCTATTTGAGGCTCTTTACAGGATACGTTATAGATCACCGGTGGGTTGGTTTGAGGTTGGAGAAGTGGCTTTGTTGGGGCCGGATCTGCTTATGGAGGCTCATAAGAAGGTTAATATGATTAGGGAAAGGTCGAGGATAGCTCAAAGTCGTCAAAAATCCTATGCCGATATAAGAAGAAGAGACCTAGAATTCCAAGTAGGTGATTGGGTCTATTTGAAGGTCTCTCCAATGAAGGGTGTAGTCCATTTTGGTAAGAAATGGAAATTGAGCCTAAGGTATGTTGTTTCTTATGAGGTGATAAATAGGATTGACAAGGTAGCTTATAAGTTGAAGTTGCCTAACGAAATGAATTTGGTTCATCTGGTATTCCATGTTTCTATGTTGAGAAAATGTGTTGGTGATCCTAATGCAATTATGCCTCTTGATATGATGGGTATTGTTGAGGATTAGCTTGACTTATGGGGAGGTTCTGGTTTAGATCTTTGATAAGAAAGTAAAGAGATTGAGGAACAAAGAGGTGGTGTCCGTTAAGGTCCTTTAGAGGAACCAACAAGTTGAAAGTGCTACATGGGAGGCCGAAGCAGACATGCAAAGGCAGTATCCTCATCTTTTCCACTCCACTCAAGCCTAAGCTACTAATACTAAGTCCCATATGTGATTTCAAGCCTTACATTTCAGCCCCTATGTCATTCAAATGCATTAATGTTTAAGTTGGTAAACTTGTGATGGTTTTACACTTATGTTGAGGATTTGAAAATGGTGTTTTACATATTATGTTGCATTCTTGTTGGGATGATTTTTTCATGATCACTCTTGTCCTATACGTCTCTTTTACATTTGGGGACGAATGTTCCCAAGGGGGAGATATTGAAACGACCCCAAAAAGTGCCCAAAAACGTGCCTCAGAAAGCCCAAAATTTTAATTTTCATATATCAAAAAATCCATTAGTTATTTCGAGAATCCGACTTCATATTTGCGATCAGGGGGTCAAAATTAGGTAAAAAGGGTCTAACCTCGATATAAGGCCGAAAGAATAGAAATTATAATTTTTTAAGTGGCGAATTCCAGAGAAATTTCCGCGATGCCTCCGCGACATGCCTTGGGCGCGCTTCAGTAAAAAATCTTCTCTATGTCCTCTCCATGACGTGGAGATGTGTATTTTCCTAGCATTTGTGCGGCCCAAAATATTCTAAATGTTGAGCCCAAGTTTTCCAAATGTGTTTTTATCTATACTTAGTCAAATTTCACCCTTATATCATCCAAAACATTTCCCATTACTTCCCAAAACACTTGGTCATATTTTCACTCCCAAATTCAAGACCCAAAATCCTCATCCAAAGCTAAGGATTCTCTTCAAGCTTCAAGTCTCCATTGTCAACCTTCACAAGAACTTCTCCAAAGCTAAGGTATGTGGTGTTGAACCATTGGGTCCTTCCACCCATGGTGCCTAAACCCTCTGTTACTTAACAATGCATGATTTAAAGTTGATTTTACATATGCATCTTGTATATTGAGAAATTTAATGCACAATAATTTTAGTTCATGAATGTATGGTTGTTTTAGCATGGTTTGAGCTCTAAATCTTGGATCTAATATTGGATTTGATGAGGGGTTTTGATATGAATGTCTTGGAGGTGTTGCAAGGTGTTGATTGATGGTTTTACAATAGATTTTCTTGCATGATTTCATTTCTAAATTACATGGTCTCTTACCCCTATTACACACCAAGTGTTTGATAAAATGTCCGACTAGGGTTTCTTGTTAAAATAAAGGTCCAAAGACTGAGATATGATATGAATAATGTTATAATGTTGAAGTGAGCTTATGTACATAATATACTCTATATAAAGTGTTGCATCAGACCATACCCAATTCGAGGGAATAAGAGCTCCAAAAATCGAGGTGGGGGTTTGTACCTATCAACTATTTGAGGGGTTTGTACCACACCACTAGGGTGATGGGGTGAGATCATCATCAACTGAGGTGGGGGTTTGTACTCATCAACTGAGGTGGGGGTTTGTACTAATCAAACTATGTGAGGGGTTTGTACTTCACCACTAGGGTGATAAGGTGTGATTATCATCAACCATGTGAGGGGTTTGTACCATGCCACCAGGGTTTTGGGGTGAGATCATCATCAATCGACCAAGGGGTTTATACTTTGGAAATCTAGTTGTTATATTCTTCATTAATGATATCCTATATGAGCATTGGTTATTTAATCATGTCTTACTTATGCATTGATCATACATGCCATATTGTTATACTATGCCTATTGTTTAATGTATGCATCTTGAGTATGATTTCTATCTATTGTTGCGTTGAACCCCACATACTTAGTATATTCAAACGTACTAACATATACTCTTGGCTACATGATATCACCATGTAGGAACCGGTGCCCAAGTTGATCATCCTCCTCCTCTACGTGGCTAGCTTGTGCTAATCCAAGCTTGTTGGTGAGTCCTCCATCTCAGGTTGTTTTCCTCTTATCTAGGTATTGAGACATTTTCTTATGTTCTATTTTACTATGATGGTGAGCTCCGTTGCTTTGTATTGAACCCCGTTCTATCTATGTATTTAGAGGTGTCATTGGACAAGTTACGTATCTATGCTATGAGCTTTGACTCTTGTCTCTCGATTATGATGTTATGCAAGCTTTCCCTCTGCCCCATTGCCACTATTCTTACTTTATATGTCTTTTATATGCTTCCGTAACCAAGAATTTGTAATGACAAGTTAAGAGTCTTATTTGGGGTTTCTTCGGGTTCCTCATTGGTCGTGTAATGTCTAGGACCTAGGCTTGGGTCGTGACAGGGTGTGACACTATCAACCAATTGAGGGGTTGATATCTCAATCACCTTGGGTGTTAGGGCGTGACAACCATTAACCAATTGCGGGATTGATACCTCAATCACCATGGATGGTAGGGTATGAAAACTATCAACCAATTGAGGGGTTGATACCTCAATCACCATGAGTAGTAGGGTGTGACAACAATCAACCAATTGAGGGTGTAATACCTCAATCACCATGGGTGGTAGGGTGTGACAACCATCAACCAATTGAGGGGTCGATACCTCAGTCACCATGGATAGAAGGGTGTGACAACCATCAACCAATTGAGGGGTTGATACCTTAATCACCATGGATGGTAGGGCGTGACAACCATCAACCAATTGAGAGGTTGATTCCTCAATCACTTCCAAGGGGTGGTCTACCTTGGATTCCAAGTACTAAGTTGCTTGTTCTACGATGATGGTCTCTACCTTCTCATGTAATATGTTCTATATAAGCATGTTTTACTTCAAGAATCATTCATAAATTCCATATTGTTGCTATGCTTATCTATTGTCTATATTATGTATTTTGATTATATTGATTATCTCTTGTTGCATTGCATCCCACATACTTAGTACATTCAAACGTACTAACACATACTCTATGCCTAAATGATTTTACCATGTAGTACTGGAGCTCCACTTGATTACCTTCCTCCATGTGGCTAGTACTATCTCTTTAAGTAAGTTTGTTGAGTCCTCAACTACGAGGATGATATCTTTTGATCTTATGTTATGCAAAGACTCTCTTTATCTTATTCTATGCTTTTGAATATGAGGGTTAGCCTAGAAATTTGTCTTGGCCCCTGCTCAATTCTAAGTTTAGAGGTGTTATTGGACTAGTTATGTGATGATATTATAAGTTTTGACTCTCTTGACTCTTGTGTATTTTAAGCTATGAAAGAATCCCTTAGTCCCTTTGCCCTTATTTCTGTTCTTTTATTGTTGTTCAATTGCTTCCATGACCAAAGATGTGTAATGATATGTTAAGAGGCTTTTTTTGGGGTCTCTTTGGGTTCCCTAATTGCTGTGTCACGTCTAGGCCCTAAGCTTAGGTCATGTCAAACTTGGTATGAGAGCACTAGGTTGTTAATGGTCCTCAACAGCCAACACACAATGTCAATTAGAGTCTTATTCGTAGTTGTGATGCGCACCACAACTATGAGTAAGAGGTTATGAGATATTTTAGGAAATATTTCACTTCTTCATGATCTATGTCATGCGATAAAGGTAGGTCCTCTTGGGATTATTACTAATTCCTAACCATTACATTTTAGAAATATGTCTCAAGCTACACGAGACGCTGATATATCGAGTGCGGAGGTTCACAATGCTCTATGGGTGTTGGTAAGACCGTGACTGCCCAACTTAACTGATCGGTGGGCGCCCTTGAGACTTTAGATGGTCATAGTGGAGAGGGAAAGTCCAAGAAAGCCTGAATAGGAGGTAGACATTCATATGCCAAGCCTGAGGGAAAAGGTAGAGTGACTCATCCTAGATGCCCAAGGTGTGGGAGGAAACATGATGGCCTATGTTTGAGGAACATGGGTGCATTCTATAGGTGTGGTAAGATGGACCACAAGATAGTTGATTATCCACATACTCGAAAAAGGTGTAAAGATGGCCGACTTCAAGAACAAGGTGGTCATGTTGATCAAGAGGCTCAAGGAGGTGATGAGGAGGTAGGAAGGTGGCAAGGCCTAGATGCCAAAAGTGTGGGAAAGGTCATGGTGGCCCATTCTTGAGTGATACTAATGCTTGGTATAGTTGTGGAGAAGTGGGTAACAAGAAGGTTGATTATCCTCATAATCAAAACAAGGACAAAGATGTTCATGCTACAAGACGAGGTGCAAATGCGGTTTCTTTGGGGAGAGAAGTCCAATAAGGTGGTGGCCCAAGGCACAATCAGTTCTATGCTCTTCAAGGGAAGCAAGGGGTAGATGAGGTGCCCAATGTCGTCATCAGTATGGTAAAGGTCTTTGATCTCTTTGTGTATGCATTGATAGACCAAGGTGCTACTCTTTCTCTTGTTACTCCTTTTATTGCCAAAACGCTTCATGTTGAGCCTGAATTGTTTTGTGAACGTTTGGTGTCCACCCCATTGGTAAGTCTATTATTGCTAGAGAGGTCCATAAAAATTGTTCCATGGTGGATATGGCGGATTTTGATGTCATACTTGAGATGGATTATTGCATGCATATTATGTCTCCTTTATTTGTAGGACCCATAGAGTTAGATTCCAATTCCCTAACGATCCCGTCCGTGAATAGGAGAGTCATGATGTGGTGGTCAAGGGTAGATTCATTTCTTGCATTCGATCCCATAAGTTGATTTCTAAAGGGAGTCTCTATCATCTCATGAGGGTTAGGGATGTTAAGTCCAAAGTCTTTCCTATAGAGTTGGTTATGGTGGTTAATGAGTTTCTTGATGTCTTTCCTAGTGAGCTTCCTGGTGTCATTTCATAGAAGAAGGATGGTTCCCTTAGAATGTGAATTGATTACCAGTAACTTATTAGGGTCACCATAAATAGTAAGTATCCTCTACCAAGGAATTGATTATCTATTTGACCAACTTCAAGGGGCTAGTCACTTTTCTAAGATTGATCTTCGATCTGGGTATCATCAAGTGAAAGTGAGGGAGTGTGATATTCCCAAGAAGTCCTTCTGGACTAGGTATGGGCATTATGATTTTGTGGTTATGTCTTTTGGGTTGACCAATGCAGCGACTATCTTCATGGATCTTGTGAATAGGGTTCTTAAACCTTACCTTGATTTGTTTATAGTGGTTTTATTAATGATATTTTGATCTATTCACATAGTGAGGAGGAGCATGTTATTCATGTGAGAGTGGTGCTATAAAAATTGAGCGAAGAGAAGTTGTATGCTAAGTATGAGAAATGTGAGTTTGGTTGCAAGAGGTTGCCTTTCTAGGTCACATGGTGTTGGGGGATGGCATTAAGGTGGATCCTAAAAAGGAGGAAGTGGTTAGAAATTGGCCTAGACCTTCGACCACATCGGATATTAGGAGCTTGTAGGGCTTAGCGGGTTATTATCGAAGATTCATGAATGGGTTCTCTTCTATTGCTTCTCCTATGACTAAGTTAACCCAAAAGAAGGCTAAATTTGTGTGGAGCGATGAGTGTGAAAAGAGTTTCCAAACTTTGAAAGATAAGCTTGTTTCTGCTCCTATCTTGTCTGTATCGGAAGGGTTAGAAGGGTTTGTTCTGTATTATGATGCCTCATGTATTGGCTTGGGTTGTGTTTTGATGTAAAATGGTAAGGTGATAGCCTATGCATCGTAGGAATTTTGCAAATCCGTGATGAATTTCGCAAATCTGACTTCATATTCTCGTTCAGAGTGCAAAATTGCATGGGAAGATGAGTACCTACAAGGTATACTTTATCCATGCCAAGAAAATATTTTTTTGGCAAAATATCGCAAAAATAGTAGCTGTCTGTGACTAGCCCGCAATGCGGACCTGGCGCGGACTAGTTCAAAAATTTCCAAAAAATTATTTTCTTACTCCAGGACAATTGGTTAAGAACCTAGTACCTACATATGCATAAATTCCTCATTCTTTAGCCATTTTTAGCCCTAAAAATAACCAAAAACTCTCAAATTTCTCTTGAATCTTCATCAAATTCTCCATCAATTCTCAAGGTTTTTGAAGAATTTTTGCTAGAGTTCAAGGAAACCAAGTCAAGCCCTAGTTCTTCCTCAAGTTGTTCTTTAAGAAACTCCAAGATTAAGATATGTGAGTTTCAACCATTGGGTCCTTTCACCAATGGTGCCCAACTTCCTTTTTTATATAAATTGCATGTTTTCAAGTTGATATACCTATAGGTATATCTCACTATGAATTTCGAGTATAAACTATATTAGGGTTTTATGAAAGGTTGTTCAACTATGTATGTTTTGGACCTTGAAGTTAGGATTCATTATGTGATTTGATGAGGAATTTTGATGTATCTTGAAAAAGGGTATTACCTAGTGCTGGTGGGTGGTTTTTTATATTGATTTTTCTCACATGATTTCACTCTTGATTTGCATGATTTTGTACTAGTATTACATACCCGCCAAGTGTTTGATAAAATGTTCGATTTTAGATTCTTGAGCTATTGATGATCCATTGCATGACCTATGATTTGACTGAAATTATAATGATGAAAAGAAGGTATATATGTGTTGTTTTCATAAAAGGTATCTATAATATTGTGAGTTTATCATGCCTAGTTGAGGAGGTGTTATGCCTCAATCATCATGGGTGGCAGGGTATAACAACCATCAACCAATTGAGGGGTTGATACCTCAATCACCATGGGTGGTAGGGTGTGACAACCACCAACCACTTGAGTGGTTGATACCTCAATTACCGTAGATGGTAGGGTGTGACAACCATCGACCAACTGAAGGGTTGATACCTCAATCACCGTGGTTGTAGGGTGTGACAACCATCAACCAATTGAGAGATTGATACGTCAATCACCATGGATGGTAGGGTGTGACAAACATCAACCAATTGAGGAGTTGACACCTCAATCACCATGAATGATAGGGCGTGACAACCATCAACTAATTGAGGGGTTGATTCCTCAATCATTTCTAAGGGGTAGTCTACCTTGGGTTCCAAGTACAAAGTTGCCTAGTCTATGATGATTGTCTCTTCCTGCATATGTAATATATTCTATATAAGCGTGTTTTACTTCAAGCATCATTCATACATGTCATATTGTTATTGTGCTTATCCATTGCTTATATTATGCATTTTGATTATGTTGCTTATCTGTTGTTGCATTGCATTTCACATACTTAGTACATTCAAATATGCTAACGCATACTTTATGCCTACATGATGTTTCCATGTAGGAACCAGAGCTCCACTAGATCACCTTCCTCCATGTGGCTAGTACTATCTCTTCAAGCAAGTTTGGTGATTCCTCAACTCCGAGCATGATATCTTTTGATATTATGTTATGCAAAGAATCTCTCTATCTTATTGTATACTTTTGACTATGTGGGTGATCCCGGAAAGTTGTCTTGGCCCCCCCCTCTCAATTCTATGTTTAGAGGTGTTGTTGGACAAGTTATGTAATGATGTTATGAACTTTGTCTCTCTTGACTCTTGTATGTTTTAAGCTATGAAAGATTCCCTTAGTTCCTTTGCCCTTATTTCTATTCTCTTATTGTTATTTAATTGCTTCTGTGACCAAGGATGTGTAATGATGTGTTAAGAGGCTTGTTTGGGGTCCCTTCGGGTTCCCCATTCACTGTGTCACGTCTAGGCCCTAGGCTTGGGTCGTGACAAAGGCCTTGGTGAGAGATGGTCGAGTGGAGGTTTTCTCCCAAGGGGGATATGGCGCCCTTATGTACCAAGGAAGATTGTGTATGCCTAGCGTTGATGACTTGAGAAAGAATAATTTAGATGAGCCTCATAATTCATCATGTTCTATTCACCCCAGTTCTACAAAGATGTATAGAGATTTAAGGAAAGTGTATTGGTGTGGTGGTATGAAGAGAGATATTGCTAAGTTCATATCCGAATGTCATAATTGCCAACAAGTGAAAGCCAAACATCAAAGACCAGGTGGCCTAGCCCAGGATATAAAGATTCCTACTTGGAAGTGGGAGGACATCAATATGGATTTTGTGGTTGGGTTTCCCAAGACTAGGAAGCATTTTGATTCTATTTGGGTTGTGATGGGTAGAATGACAAAGTTGGCTCATTTCCTACTAGTCAAAACTACTTATAGTGCAGAAGATTATGCCAACTTGTACATTCATGATTTGGTTAGATTGCCTGGGGTGCCTTTGTCTGTCATTTCGGATCGTGGTGTTCAATTCACTTTTCACTTTTGGAGGTCTTTCCAAAGAGGTCTTGGTACCAAGGTTAAGCTTAGCAGGATCGTTCACCCTCTAACGGATGGCCAAGCAGAGAGAACTATCCAAACCCTTGAGGATATGCTTAAAGCTTGTATTTTGGAGTTTAAGGATAGTTGGGATGAACATCTTCCACTCATTGAATTTGCTTTCAACAATAGCTGCCACTCAAGCATTGGTATGGCTCCTTTTAAAGCTCTTTATGGTAGGCCTTATAGATCCCTAGTCGGATGGTTTGAAGTGGGAGAAATGACTTTGCTAGGTACGGATTTGGTCATGGAAGCCTTGGAGTAGGTGCGGTTGATAAGGGAGAGATTGAAAACAATCCAAATTAGACAAAAGTCATATTCCGATGTGAGAAGGAGAGATCTTGAATTTAGGGTTGGTGATTGGGTTTACTTGAAAGTCTCACCCATTAAAGTGTAGTCTGATTTGGCAAGAAGGGGTAAATTGAGCCCAAGTTTGTGGGTCCTTATAGAGTATTGTGGAGGATTGGAAAGGTGGCCTATGAGTTGGAGTTTCCCATTGATATGAATGTGATTCATCCGATCTTCCATGTATCTATGTTGAGAAAGTGTGTCGATGCCCTAAGTGCGATTGTGGCTTTTGATGTTGTGGGTGTGGTAGAAGATAATTTGACTTATGAGGAGGTTCTGGTAGAAATTTTAGATAGACAAGTGAGGAGGTTGAGAAACAAAGATGTGACTTCCGTTCAGGTACTTTGCAGGAATCAATAAGTTGAAAGTGCCACATGAGAAATTGAGGCGGATATGCACAAGCGATATCCATATCTCTTCCACTCTGCTTAAGCCTAAAGTACTAATTTAAGTCCCCTATATGATTTCAAGAATTACGTTTCAGCCCTACATCATTTGCATGCATTCATGTTTATATTGACAAGTTTATTGTGATTTTGAGATTCATGTTGGAGTTTTTAAAATAATGTTTACATACATTTTTTGCATTCATGTCAGGCTGAAATCTTCATGATTAACTCTCTTATGTATGTTTCTTTGATGTTCGAGGACGAATGTTTCCAAGGGGGAGATATTGAAACATCCCCAAAACGCCTCAAGAATGTGCTTCGGAAATGGCCATAATTATAATTTCCATGTATCTCAAAATCTGTGCGTGATATTGAAATATCCGACTTCATATTCTTGATCAGGGGGAAAAATTGAGTGGGAGATAGGTATAACACTGATTTTAGAGGACCCATAGCGAAATTTTATTTTCACAAAAAATTTAGAAACAGAAGGCATCCGCGATGCCTCCGCGAAATGGACCTATCGTGAAGGTGTGTTGCACTTCCTTAATTCTCCTATTTTGGCCTAAGGCATTGGGTTCTTGGCCCTATGCCTATCTATGTGTAAAAACACCTATACTTAACTACTTTTTCAACTCTATATCACTCAAAACACTCTAAAAATCCTCTCTAACACTTAAACAAAATTTTCATCCAAATTTAAGTGTCTGAAGCTTAATTCTGAATCTCAAGAACTTCATTCAAGCTTCAAGTTCTCTCCAAATCTACAAGGAAATCCCTAAATTTGAGGTATATGGGTTTCAATTGGGTCCTTTTATCCATGGTGCCCAACCTTCCTTTTTTTATGAACATTGCATGTTCCTAAGTTGTATTACTTATGAGTATTACTTATTATGAATGATGATTACAAATTATGTTGGGGTTTTATGAAAAGTTGATTGGAAACACATGTCTACCAATTTCTAGCTTATACTATGAGATGGTTTGTCAATTTCGTTTGTCATGTTTTAGACTATGAAAACTATAATCTATTATGAGATTTGATGAACGATTTCAAGGTATCTTACATAAGGGTTTTACTATGTTTTGGTGGGTTGATTTACATTATGTTTTCTCACATTACTTCGCTCTTGAATTGCATTATTTTGAACTAGCATTGCACACCCTCCAAGTGTTTGGTAAAATATCTT
The DNA here is from genome assembly GCA_011800125.2 of Solanum clarkiae. Taxonomy (NCBI): domain Eukaryota; kingdom Viridiplantae; phylum Streptophyta; class Magnoliopsida; order Solanales; family Solanaceae; genus Solanum; species Solanum clarkiae. The sequence continues at coordinate 44,873 of JAABOM020067734.1, read as the reverse complement.
GACAAGGATTCTTGAACTATTGATGATGTATTGCATGGATTATGAATCAAGTGACTATACGAAGATTAAGGGATTATATGTATGTACTTAATTCATAAAAGTATCTTAAGTGTTGTTGACCACACTTGTTGGGGGGTGACATACCCAATCACCTTGTTGAGGGGGTGACATACCATGACTACCTCGTCAGGGGGTGACATGCCCATACTATGACGTTGAGGGGTATGTACCTTGACTACCACATCGAGGGATATATACCTTGACCATATCATCGTGGGGGTGACATGCCCGTACTACCAAGTTTAGGGGTAAATACCTCAATCACCTTCCAAGGGGATGACATGCCTTGGATTTCGAGTAATAGTTGCTTGGTCTATGATTATGGTCTTTTCCCACACATGTATTAAGTTCTATACAAGATATACAATTTATGAGCATGTGTTACTTCAAGCATGGATCATGCATGCCATATTGATATTATACTCATGCATCGCTTATGATTATGAATTTTGATTATATTAGCTTATATCTTGGTGCATTGCATCTTATGTACTTAGTACATTCAAACATACTAACGCATAATCTATGCCTACATGATGTTACTATTTTGGAACCGGAGCATCTCGCGATCATCCTCTTTGTGGCTAGTTTGGCATCTTGAAGATAAGATTTTAGTGAGCCCTCAAGTTTGGAGACACTAGCTACGATACTCTTGCTTTTGCTATCTATGTATGTTGAACATTTGATACTATGAGGGTGAGCCCAGAAAGTGTGTTGGCACCCGCCCAATCTATGTTAGAGGTGTAGTTGGAATACTTAATGTAATTATGCTATGATCTTGACTCTCGAATTATTTATGATTATCTAAGACTTCTCTTAGTCTCGTTTCCCTTCTTTATATCCCTTGTTGTTGATGTTTTGCTTCTACAACCAAGGATGTACGATTGATATGCTAAGAGGCTTGTTTGGGATTCCTTTGGGTTCCTCATTTTCCGTCTTACATCTAGGCCCTAGGCTTGAGTCATAACAAGATCAACAACTTTGAGTAACTTCCTGGTGATTCGATAAGCACTACAAGGGAGCGGTTTACTAAATGTCTGAGGCATATCCCTGACAACAAGATAGTTGATAGTGCTTTGGTGGAGATCTTCTCCCCTTCCCTTGATGGGAACAATTAGGCTTGTGCCCACACTATCACGGGGAGCATGTTTCTAGATCAACCATTTGCAAGGAGTGTTGAGTGTATATAGTAAGTGGTCAAGACGAATCGTGCTTGGGGGCAGTGGGATAGAGCTTTCATGAAGAGTTCATGTGTTTAAGCGTGGGTTCAGAGCAAGCCAAAGTTAATGAAGAAATTATGCAGCAACTTGCTCAGCTTCGCACAAGCATTGATGTGGTAATCAAGCAGAACCAAGAGAGAGTTAATGCAGTGGTTCACCAACCTCCATATGCACCCTAGGTACAAGGAGCCATATTATGTGGAGGACACTTGTTTTGTGAATGATCAGACGGGGGCTTTCCGGACCAACACCTAAGGGTCCTGTCATGACCCAAGCCTAGGGCCTAGACGTGACATGACAAATGGGAACCGGAAGGGACCCATACAAGCCTCTTAGCATATCAATCACACATCCTTAGTCGCGGAAGAAAAGTAAACAACAACAAGAGATATAATAAAAAGAGAAGCTAGATTAAGGGAAATCTTGGTATTCATAAAAGCATAAAGAGTCAGGCTCATAGCACAAGCACATCATAATATCCAACAACACCTCTATCATGGAATGGAGTGGGACCCAAGACACTCTCCGAGCTCACCCTCATAATAGCAAGTGTTCAACATAAAGAAGTCTCAAATAGCAAGAATAATGTAGATGGTGTCCTCGGACTTGAGGACTCACCAAAGCTTATCTCCGAAGTATCAACTGGCCACGTGGAGGATGATCAAAAAGTGCTCTAGTCTCTATATGGTAATATCATGTAGGCATAGAGTATGTGTTAGTACATTTAAATATACTAAGTATGCAAGATGCAATGCAATAAGACATAAACCAATATAGTCAAAATGCATAATAATAAGTAATATATATATAAGCTCAATATGGTATGCATGATCAATGATCATAATAAAACATATTTGTAAATTATTCATCTAGTACAATACATATAGCATACACATGTGGGGGGAAGCAACCTCAACCGACATAGACCAAGTAGCTACAACTTGGAATCCAAGGTATGACACCCTCTTGGTAAGGTGGAACGGGCATGACAATCCCCGGCTAGGTGTGGTTTACTTACCAAGGCAAACCAAACATGATAACATGACTAGATGGATCCACTAGTATAGCAAGGTTAATAATCATAATCCTATGGTGGCACATAGTTTGGAGACAAAAGACTTTATATAAGGACCCCTTGAATGGAGCCCTCATCTTAAGCCTCAATCGGTGCAAAGTCAAATCCCACGGAATATTTGAAATAATCATAACTTTTACAACTTGTAAGAAACATGGAAATATGACACGAGTAGCTCTTGAAACATGCTTGACCTCTAATTGTGATCCTAATTTTAAACATGAGAGTAGATCATAACCATATATGAACCCTTTCTTTAACATGAATGACTTACAAGAGGTAAAAACCTTGAAATAGTGCTCGGCTTGTAACTTATAAAATCATTGATAATTTTCATGAATTCAATACATACTTGAGAGCCCTTAATTATTTTATACTCACTTGACTTGTAAATCATGAAATAGATCATCAACAACTTGAGAATTCTTGACTTGACATTTTATCAAATACTTGGTGGGTTTGTGATACTAGTTCAAAATAATGCAATTCAAGAGTGAAATAAGATAAGAAAATTTAATGCAAATCAACCCAACAACATGTAGTAAAACCCTCATGGAGGGTACCTTGAAATCCATCGTCAAAACTCATAATAGATCATACTTTCATAGCTCAAAACATGCATAGTCTCAATAGACAAAGATCAACTCACAGTGTAAGCTTAAAATAGATACTCATACATAATCAACAATACTTTGATAAAAACCAAACATAATTCATGCTCATATTTTATAATAAGAGATACCCATAATTAATACAACTTGAAATCATGCAATTTTTATAAAATGGATGATTGGGCTCTATGAGTGAATGGACCTGATGGATGAAACCCACATACCTCAAACTTGGGTCTTCTTGAGATGAGCTTGAATAAACTTAGAGTTTGAAGTGAATCATTGAGTTCCAAATATAAGGTTGAAATCCTTGAATTTGGAATGAGATATTTGGTTAAGCCTTGGAGAGGTTTTTGAGAGGGTCTTGAGTGATACAGAGTTGAAAAATGGCAAGTATGGGTGATTTCACGTTTTAGTGGGCGTGAGACTATGGCCCCAATGCCCTTGGCCGAAATAGAAAAACCAAGGAAAAAGTTACACTGGTTTGCATCATTGGCATAATGTGGACCCATCGCACAGGCAATATTTATACTACTCCGTCCCCTAGGCCCGTCGCAACTTGAGCGTGGACAGACACTATTTCTCAAAAATTAGCTAAAATTATATTTCACTATGGGTGATCTAAAATCCAGGTTATACCCATTTCCCACTTACTTTTTATCGTCGATCAAGAATATAAAGTCGGATTTTCGATATCACACATATATTTTGAGATATATAGAAATTACGATTACGAGCATTCCAAAGCATATTTTTGGGGCGTTCCAATATCTCCCCTTGGGAACATTCATCCCTGAATGTCAAAAAAACATGTATAAGAAAAGTAATCATGAATATTTTAGTCTGACATGAATGCATCTTAAACATCATTTTCGAGAATCTAAACATGAATGTCAAAAATCACCATAAACTTGTTACCATGATCATGAAGCATGCAAAATGACATAAGGACTGAAACTTAAGATTTGAAATGATGTAGGCAACTTAGATTAGTATCTTTGGCTTGAGTAGAGTGGAGAGATATAGGTACCACTTTTTCATGTCTGCCTTGGCTTCCCATGTGGCCCTTTCAACTTGTTTATTCCTCCAAAGGACCTTGACGGAAGCTACCTCTTTATTTCTCAACCTCTTCACTTGTCTATCCAAAATCTCCACTAGGACCTCCTCATAAGTCAAATTATCTTCCATAACTCACAGTATCCAAGGGAACGATAACACTTGGTTACCTACACACTTTCTCAACATGGACACATGGAAGACCGGATGAACCATATTCATCTCCATAGGAAATTCCAACTCATATTCAACCTTACCCACTCTTCTTAAAACTTTATAAGGACCTACAAAACTTGGGCTTAATTTTCCTTTCTTGCCAAATTGGACCACACCCTTCATGGGTGAGACCTTCAAGTAAACCCAATCACCAACCTTAAACTCAAGATCTCTTCTCCTCACGTAGAAGTAGGACTTTTGTCTACTTTGGGATGTTTTCAATCTCTCCCTTATTAACCTCACTTTCTCCAAGGCCTCTATTACCAAATCCAGAACTAGCAAAGCCATCTACCCCACTTCAAACCACCCAACTGGGGATCTACAATGTCTACCAAACGAGGCCTCAAAGGGATCCATACCAATTCTTGAGTGGTAGCTATTATTGTAAGAAAACTCCATACGTGGGAGGTGTTCATCACAACTACCTTTAAACTCCAAAACACAAGCTCTAAGCATATCCTCAAGAGTTTGGATAGTTCTGTCGGCTTGACCATCCGTTTAAGGATGAAAAGCCGTGCTAAGCTTAACCTTGGTACCAAGACCTCTTTGGAAGGATCTCCAAAAGTGGGAAGTGAATTGATCACCATGATTTGAAATGATAGATAAGGGTAACCCACGAGATCTAACCAACTCATGTATATACAACTTCGCATAATCTTCGGCACCATAAGTGGTTTTGACCGGTAGGAAGTGAGCCGTCTTTGTCATTCTATCCGCAACAACCCAAATAGAGTAAAAATGTTTCCTAGTCTTAGGCAACCTAACTACAAAATCCATGTTGATCTCTTCCCACTTACAAGTAGGAGTTTCTATGTCTTGGTCTAGACAACCCGACCTTTGATATTCAGCTTTGACTTGTTGGCCATTGTGACATTCAGATATGAACTTGGCAATATTTCTCTTCATACCACCCCACCAAACACCACCCTCAAGTCTCTATACATCTTCGTAGAACCAGGATGAATAGAATAGGATGAATTATAGGCCTCCTTCAAGATCAACTTACTTAATTCATCAACATTAGGCACACACAATCTACCTTGGTACCTGAGAGCACCATCTCCCCCTTGGGAGAAAACCTTCGCTTTACCATCTTTCACCAAGGACCAGAGAAAACCTTCACTTTACCATCTTTTACCAAGGTCTTCAACTCTTACAATGCAGGGTCAAGATCTTGTTTTGACTTTACCTCCTCAATCAAATAAGATTTAGAACTATCAACAACCACTAACCACCATTATCAACTTCATCCAACCTAAAGCCCAATCTGGCCAGCCGGTGAACCTCTCTAGCCACCTCCTTGCCACCATTATCAACATGAGCTAGATTACCCATGCACACTCTACGTAGAGCATCCTCCACAACCTTAGCTTTACCTGGATGATAATATATACTCATATCATAATCTTTAAGGAGCTCTAACCACCTTCTTTGTCTCAAGTTAAGATCTTCTTGGGTGAACATATATTAGAGACTCTTGTGGTCGGTAAATGCATCAACATAAATCCCATACAAGTAGTGATGCCAAAATTTCAAAGCAAATACCACAACCGCCAATTCAAGGTCATTACTGGGATAATTCTTCTTATTCACCTTAAGTTGCCTAGAGGCATATGCTATCACCTTACCATTTTGCATCAAAACATACCCAAAACCAATTCTTGAGGCATCAATATATACGACGAACCCTTCCAACCCTTCCGGTAGAGCCAAAATAGCAGCGGAGACAAGCTTATCTTTCAAAGTTTGTAAACTTTTCTCACATTCATCGGTCCACATTAATTTTTCCTTCTTTCGAGTCAACCTATTCATAGGAGAAGCAATAGAAGAAAAGCTATTCACAAACCTCCGGTAATAACCCTCCAAACCGAAGAAACATCTAATGTCTGATGGAGTCAAAGGTCTAGGCCAATTTCTTATTACCTCCGTCTTCTTAGGATCCACCTTAATGCCATCACATGACACCACAAGCCCTAGAAAAGCAACCTCTTTCAACCAAAACTCATATTTTTCATATTTTGCATATAACTTCTCCCCCCTCAAGATTTGCAACACCACCCTCAAGTGATTCACATACTCCTCCTCACCATGGGAATAAATCAAGCTATCATCAATAAAGACCACCATAAACATGTCAAGGTAGGGTTTAAGACCGTATCCATGAGATCCATAAATATAACCAGTTCATTAGTCAAACCAAAGGACATAACCACAAACTCAAATTGCCCATACCTAGTCCATAAGGCCGTCTTGGGAATACCACACTCCCTTACATTAACTTGGTGATATCCGGACTGAAGATCAATCTTAGAAAGTGACTAGCCCCTTGGAGTTCATAAAAAAGATTATCAATTCTTGGTAGAGGGTAATTGTTCTTTATGGTGACTCTATTAAGTTGCTGATAATCAATACACATTCTAAGAGAACCATACTTTTTCTTCATAAACAACACTGGTGCACCCCAAGATGACTTGCTAGGCCTTATGAAATTCTTTTCCAACAAATCCCTCAATTGCTCCTTTAAGTCCTTCTATTCCACCAAGGCCATACGATAAGGGGGAACGGAAATGGGTTGAGTATCGGGAAGGAGGTCTATACCAAAGTGTTTTTCCCTTTCGGGAGGAACACCAGGAAGTTTACTGGGAAAAACATCAAGAAACTCATTAACCACCAGAACCGACTCAATAGGAAGGACTTTCGACTCAACATCCCTAAACCTCACAAGATGATAAAGGCAACCCTTAAAAATAAACTTTTAGGCTTTAAGATAACAAATGAATCTAGCCTTGACTACCACATCATGACTTTCCCACTCAAGGATGCACTTATTAGGGAATTGGAATTCGACCCTATGGGTTCTACAATCAATAGAAACATAATATGCATGCAATCAATCCATCCCATGATTGACAACGAAATCCACCATATCTAATTCAACGAAATCATAAGGCAAGACTTTATGCAATATAAACATGAGACAATTTCTATAGACTCTTTTAGCAACAATGAACTCACCAATGGGGGTTGACACTTCGTAAGTTTCACACAACAAGTCGGGACTAAATTGAAGCTTTTTGGCAACATAAGGAGTAATAAAAGAAAGAGTAGCACCCGAGTCTATCAATGCATACACATCAAAATCAAAAACCTTTAACATACCGATGACAATATCGGGCACCTCATCTACCCTTGTCTTCGTTGAAGAATGTAGAATCTATTTTGCCTTGGAGCACCCCCTTATTGGCCTCCCTTAGCCCTTGGACCTGCATTTGCACCTTGGCCTTGTGGACGACCATCTCTACTTTTGTTTTGAGCATGAAGACAATCAATAACTTTGTGACTCATTTCACAACAACCAAAGCAAGCATTAGAATTCCTCAAACATGGACCACTATGATTCTTTTCACACCTTGGGCATCTAGGATTTCTCATTCCTCCATTACCACCTTGGAATCTTGGGTTGGTCACCCTATCATCGGCAAACCAATTGTTAGGAGCATTGGATTACCCTTAGCCTTGGAACTTATGGCCTTGAGAAAATCGACCACCCTTAAAACCTTGGAAACCACCCTTAAAACGAACCCTCTTGGACTCACCACTTCTTCTTTTTCTAAGTTTCTCCCTCATAGTTGCTTGGCATAAGTCATGAGTCGAGACAAGTCCATATCTCTTACTAGCATGGTGGGATAACACTCCTCATTAACTAAGTAAGACACTCCGGACACAATTTGTTCATCCTTCATCTAGTTTCGACGACCAATTGTGGAGCATACTTGGATAGCTTGTTGAACTTGAGGGCATACTCCCTCACACTCATGGAACATTTTTTAAGTTTCATAAACTCCATCATCTTTGCCTACCTTATCTCGATAGGAAAGAACCAAATGAGAAGTGCGGCTTTGAACTCTTCCCAAAGGATAGCATTATCATTCGCCTTCTCCAACTTCCATTGTGTATACCAAATTTGAGCCACCCCTTTGAGTTCATAGGCTGCCAACTCTGCCTTTTCCTCCAAATTGACCCCTATGATGGATAACACCTTGTCTATGAACTCTTGGGAATCCTTATCCGTCTTAGATCAATGGAACTCCGGTGGGTTCATTCTTGTGAAATCCCTCACCCTAGAAGCCGGAGTGGGAGCATGAGGGGCTTGGGCCACTTGGTTAATTTGGTTGGTCATAGAATGAGCCAACATTGTAATAGCATCTCGGAACTCATCTTGGGCTACCCCTCCACGTTGAGGAGCGGGAGGGGTTGGTTGCTCCTCGGATGTATGGGCTCTCTTTAGTCTCCCTCTTGGAATCGGCATAATCTAGAAGAGAAAAGAGCATTCATTAGGGGAAAAGCCTTACACTTACATCTAAAGCACGATATGAACCATGCAGAAGTGAAACATTTCCTAAAATGCCTCATAGCCTCCCATTCATAGTTGTGGTGTGCTTCACAACCATGAATAAGACTCTAATCGACGCGTTTTGTTGGATTCCGAGGACTATTAACAACCTAGTGCTCTGATATCAAGTTTTCCATGACCCAAGCCTAGGGTCTAGACGTGACATGACGAATAGGAACCCGAAGGGACCCAAACAAGCCTCTTAGCATATCAATCACACATCCTTAGTGGAGGAAGCAAAGTAAACAACAAAAAGAGATATAATAAAAAGGGGAGTGGGACTAAGGGAAATCTTAGTATTCATAAAAGCATAAAGAGTCTAGCTCATAGCACAAGTATATCATAATATCCAACAACACCTCTAATATGGAATGGAGCGGGAGCCAAGACACTGTCCGAGCTCACCCTCATAATAACAAGTATTAAAAGATAAAGAAGTCTCAAATGGCAAGAGTAGTATAGATAGTGTCCTCGGACTTGAGGATTCACCAAAGCTTATCTCCGAAGTATCAACTAGCCACAAAGAGGATAATCAAAAGGTGCTCCAATCTCTAAATGGTAATATCATGTAGGTATAAGGTATGCATTAGTACATTTGAATGTACTAAGTATGTGGGATGCAATGCAATAAGATACAAGCCAATATAGTCAAAATGCATAATCATAAGTAATAGATATATAATCTCAATATGGCATGCATGATCAATACTCATAATAAAACATGCTTGTAAATCATTCATCTTGCATAATATATATAGCACATACATATGTGGGAAGTGACCTCAATCGACATAGACCAAGTAGCTACAACTTGGAATCCAAGGCATGAACCCCCTCGGTAAGGTGGAACGGGCATGAAACCTCCCGACTAGGTGTGGTCTACTTGCCAAGGCAAACCTAAAATGATAACATGACTAGATGGATCCACTAGTATAGCAAGGGTAATATTCATAATCCTATGGTGGCATATAGTTTAGAGACAAAAGAATTTATATAAGGACCCCTTGAGTCAAGCCCCCATCTTAAGTCTCAATCGGTGCTAAGTCAAATCAATGGAATAATTGAAATAACCATAACTTGTATAACTTGTAAGAAACACGGAAACATGTCATGAGTAGCTCTTGAAACATGTTTGACCTCTAATTGTGAGCCTAACTTGAAACATGAGAGTAGATCATAATCATACATGATCCCTTGCTTTAACATGAATGGCTCACAAGAGGTAAAAACCTTGAAATAGGGCTTATCTTGTAACTTGTAAAATTATAGATAATTTTCATGAATTTAATACATACTTGAGAGACCTTAATCATCATAGTCACTTGACTTGTAAATCATGATATAGATGATCAATAACTTGAGAATTCTTGACTAGACATTTTATCAAACACTTCGTATGTCCATGATACTATTTACAAATCATGCAATTTGAGAGTGAAATAAAATGAGAAAACTTAATACAAATCAACCCACCAATATGTAGTAAAGCCCTCATGTAGGTTACCTTGAAATCCATCATCAAAACTTGTAATAGATCATAGTTTCATAGCTCAAAACATGTATAGTCTCAACAAATAAAGATCAGCTCATAGTGTACATTTAAAATAGATACTCATGCATAATCAACAATACTTTTGAAACGCCCCAAAAATGTTCTTAAAAAATTCCCATAATTATAATTTCAATATATCTCAAAATCTGTGCGTGATATCGAAAATCCGACAGCATATTCGTGATCAGGGGGAAAAATTGAGTAGGAAATGGGTATAAACTCAATTTTAGAGGACCCCTAGCGAAAAATAATTTTTGCAAAATAGTGTTGTCCGCTCACAGGCCACAATACATCTGGGACATAGATTAGTGTTAATTTGCCCTCTGCGTTCGCGGACCAGTTCAAGTTTTTACTTTGTTTTTCATTTCAGCCCAAGGGCCTTGGGGTCATTGCCCCATGCCAACTTATGTGTGAAAACACCTGTACTTAGCCATTTTTCAACTCTATATTACTCAAGACCCTCTCAAAATCCTCTCTAATACTTAACCAAATATTTCATCCAAATTCAAATGTCTCAAGCATAATTCCGGATCTCAAGAGCTCCATTCAAGCTTCAAGTTTCCTTCAAGTCTACATTAAGAAAATTCAAGTTTAAGGTATATGGATTTCATCCATTGGGTCCTTTCGCTCATGGAGCCCAATTCTCCTTTTTATGAAAATTTGCATGTTTCCAAGTTGTATCTTCTAGTGTCTCTTATTATGATTTTGATTCTAAATATGTTGGTATTTTATTAAATGTTGATTGAATATGCATGTTTATCTATTTCAAGCTTATACTATGAATTGGTTTGGTCTGTTGAAACTATGCATGTTTTGAGCTATGAAACTACGATCTACTATGAGATTTAAGGATGGATTTCAAGGTATCTTACATGATGGTTTTATTATATGTTAGTTCGTTGATTTACATTGAGTTTTTCATATTTTTTCATTCTCGAATTGCATGATTTGAAACTAGTATTACACGCCTACCAAGTATTTGATAAAATGTCTTAACAAGGATTCTCAAGTTATTGATGAACTACTACATGGATTATAAGTCAAGTGACTTTATGATGATTAAGGGATTGTATATATGCATTAAATTCATGAAAAGTATCTATAGTGTTGCAAGTTGACCACAACTTGTTGGTGGGTGACCTACCTATATTACCATATTAAGGGGTAGAGACCTCAATCACCTTGTTGGGGGGGTTTGACATGCCCATACAACAATGTTGAGGATTAGATACCTCAACCACCTCACCAAGGGTGTGACATGCCACGAATTCCAAGTAGTAGTTTCTTGGTCTATGATTATGGTCTCTTCCCGCACATGTAGTCTATATTTGCAAGTTATATGATTTATAATATACGGTCAAAATACAACACATTTGATGCCTAAAACAAGGCATTTTGCAAATTCTTAGTGCAACTTTTTTTTTTATTTTTATGTGTTTTGTGTTTGTTTTTATAGAAAATAAAGGTTAGTCTGATTTTGAGGAAAAATAGCAGATTTTGTTGAATTTGAAGATCTACGAGACTTATTACGAGTTGTAGTCCAAGCTACGAGTCGTAAGAGCTGGTCATAGTGATTAACAATGTCCAAATATCAAAATTTGAGAAATGTAAGTCAACCATACAAGACCAGGGTACAAGTCGTAGACCATACTATGACTCGTAGAAGAGGACCTTGTAGTGATTAACAGTGTTGAATTAATTTGGACAAAGAAATGCAAGGTTAGACTATATGAAGAAACTACGAGTCATAGAGTAAACCATGACTCGTAGCAATTGATCATAGCAGTCAAGTCCAAAATACCAAGTGCTGACTACAAAAGCCCGATTAGGACTTGTAGGTCACCCTACGAGTCGTACCTACGAGCTGTATCTGCTGCCAGCTAGATTTTTTACTTTATTCGAAGGATCTTCGCATAAATAGTTTAAGATAGGGTGTTCAAGGGAGATTTTTGGAGATTCCATTTTACACAAGATAACTTTGAATATTCTTAGAGGCAACATGCTAGGGATCAGTGTAGATTTTAGGATTTTACTTTGAAGACCCATTTTAGGGGAATTTGAGATCACTTATACTCAAACTCCATTAATTCAAGCTTGTAGTTTCAACATCAAGATGATTTTCTTCTTCATAGTTTTTGGGTAATCTCTCAACTATGTTCTTTATATGTATTATTTGTGATTTTTACCCAAGCCATGAGTAGCTAAGTACCCACAACTTGGGTTGTGAGAACCATGAGGAGTTGACTTGAAATAACTTGTGTTTTGTACATTTCTTTGGTTTAGTATTTGCATGTATTATCTATTTTCTTGCATTTTGAATGGTATTTAGTGGTGGCCAACACCAAGCCCCCTAGTATTATGATCTCGACCAAGGTAGTGATGAACAGGAAAAAGAAAATGGATGATAGGATTCGATTGATGTGTTCTCATCTAATCAACCAAACCTGACCAAGGGGAGGTTGACTAGGACAATGTGTAATGGTTAGTTGGCACACCTTGGTTGCCGATCAAGCGTAATGGTGAAATTCAACCTTCACCTTCACAAGACGGCTGGAAAAACCTAAGCTACCGTCCTACATGCAATGTCTCAATTAGAGTTATGTTATCTAGGGTAATTCAGTTAATGAATCATGGGAAACATAATTCCCAAGTTGTCCCTCAATTTGATTGTCTCTTTGCAATAATTGTGTAGTGTTTTTACTTTCTTTCACTTTGAATTGCAAAGCCCCACCCCTCATTTTGGAGAATATAGCTGATTGATGCTTGAAATAATTGTTAGTAAGTCAATATGGTCAACCCTGTATTCCCAGAGGATTCGACCCTACTCTTTGTTTAGGTTTATACTTGATAGTGACCACTTTACTATTAGAGTGTGAAAATAAAAAATTATGGCGTCGTTGCTGGGGAATGCAGCTAGTTTTTGGACTTGATTTCACTAGTGATTAATTTAAGTATTAATTTCTAGATTCTCTTGTATTTTACTTTTATTTTTGTTTTTGTTGTTTGGTTTGTATTGTAGGGCGTATTAGGTTTATATGCCCAATACAAAGAGCCAAAGCAATCCCTTAGTTGCAATCAACTTGGAGATCCACCAAATTGCAAGAAGAAAGGCTTGAGAAAATGAGGACATCGTGTTGACGAAGCTATTGGTCGACATGATGAAGCTGTAGGTAGAAATGAAAACCCACCTCAAAGGGAGAATAAGCCACACCATAAGGGCTTCATAAAAATGCTTATGGTTGGAATCAATATAGGTTGAACCCTATGGCAATGGATATCACGGGAGTGATAGTGTTGCCACCACTGCTGGCCAACACTAAGTTCACCATTTCAAGTGGTCTCCTATAAATGCTTCCAAATCGTTGTTTGTTTAAGGGGATACCTTCATAGGCGTCACGAACCAACCCTAGATCCTAGACGTGACACGACGAATGGGGAACCAGAAGGTACCCCAACCATGCCTCTTAACTTGTCATCACACATTCTTGGTCATGGAAGCATACAAAAACACATAGATTGGGAATTGGGACAATGGGACTAAGGGAAATGTTGCATAAACGCCATAATCAAGGATCAAGAGTCAAATCTCATAAATAAATGGAAAGCTTGCATAAATGCCATAATCAAGGATCAAGAGTCAAAGCTCATACATAAATACATAATATGTCCAACAAACACCTCTAAATACATAGATAGAGCGGGAGCCAAGACAAAGTAACTGGGCTTACCCTCACAGTCAAATTGAACATAAGATAATGTCTCAATATATAGCTAAGAGGAAAACATAAAACAAAGTCCTCGAAGTGGAGGACTCACCAACAAACTTAGAATAGCACCATCTAGCCACGTGAAAGAGGATGATCAACTTGGGCACAGGTTCCGACATGGTGATATCATGTAGGTAAGAGTATGCCTTAGTACATTTGAATATACTAAGTATGTGGGATGCAATCCAACAAGAGACGAGCTTCATAATCAACATGCACAATAATAGGCAATGGGCGTGATATAGCAATATGTCATTTATGATCAATGCATAAGTAAAACATGTTTAGGTAATCCATGCTCATATAGAATATCATATGTGTAGAATAGACCAAGCTAGCTTTCCAATGTTTAATGCAATACTTTATATAAAATTCATCATAGGCTCTAGTGCAATATTTCATATAGGAATAATCATATACATAGGCTCATTTCATCATCATAACATCATTCATATTATATATCATGCTTTGGACCTTCAATTCCTCAAGAAACCATAACCGGACATTTTATCAAACATCTTGGGGGTGTGTAATGAGGATAAACGATCATGGAATTTAGAAATGAAATCATGTAGGAAAATCAGTGGTAAAACCTTTAATCAACACCTTGTAACATCCCCAAGACATTCATATCAAAACCCCTCATCAAATCCAACAGTAGATCCAAGATTTGAAGCTCAACGCATACCAAAACAACCATATTTTTATGAACTAAAATCATTGTGCAATATATCTCTCAATATACAAGACCCACATGTAAAATCAAGTTCAAATCATATAATATTAAGTAAAAGAGTGTTTAGGCACCATAGGTGAAAGGACCCAATGGTTTAACACCATATACCTTAGCTTTTGTGAAGTTCCTAAAGAAGACTTTAATGGAGATTTGAAGCTTGGGTGAGATCCTTGAAGAAATCCTTGAGATTGGCCTTGAGTTTGGAACTTGAATTTAGTGTTAGAAATGAGTCCAAGTGTTTGGGGAAATATTGGGGAATGTCTTAGGGTGATATGCGGGTTAAATAGGCTAAGTATAGGTGAAAATATGTTTGGAAAAACTTAGGTCCAACACTTAGAAAAATCTATGTGAACTAGGAAAAGACAATGCAGAAATAACACGCGGAGAGGTCGCGGATGCCCACTGGAAATTGCACCAAGCGAAATTTCATAATTCGATTCCTTTGCTTTAAAATTGAGATTAGAATTTTGTCACCCTAATTTGGACCCCTTGAACAAGAATATGAAATTAGATTTTCGAAATTTTAAAAGGATCTTTAGATATATGGAAAATAAATTTCCGGGCACTTCCTAGGCACGTTTTCGGGAACATTTTGGGATCGTTTCAATATCTCCCCCTTGGGAACATTCGTTGCTAAATGTTGAAGAGACATAAAATACAAGAATAATAATAATCAAATCAGACCATACATGAATGCAACATTACCTTTAAACATCATTTTCAAAATCTCATTATAAGTGTGAAATCATCATAAATTCCCAACTTAAACATGAATGAACATGAATGACATAGGGGCTGAAATATAAGACTTGATAGCACATAGGGGACTTAAAATTATTACCTTAGGCTTGAGTGGAGTCGAAGAGATAAGGGTACCTTTTTTGCATGTCCGCTTCGGCCTTCCAAGTAGCGCTTTCTATTTATTGGTTCCTCCAAATGACATCAACGGATGCCACCACCTTATTCCTCAATCTCTTTACTTGCCTATCCAAGATCTGAATCGAAGCCTCCTCATAGGCCAAGTTATCCTCAACAACACCCACATGATCAAGTGGCAGGAATTAGGATCACCAACACACTTTCTCAACATAGAAACATGGAATACATGATGAACCAAATTCATTTCGTTAGGCAACTTCAACTCATAAGCTACCTTGCCGACCTTCTTTATCACCTTGTAAGGACAAACATAGCTTGGACTCAACTTCCCCTTCTTACCAAAATGGATCACACCTTTCATTGGAGAAACCTTCAAATCAACCCAATCCCCCACTTGGAAATCTAGGTCTCTTCTCCTTGCATCGGCATAGGAATTTTGATGGCTTTGGGCTATCCTCAACCTTTCCTTAATCATATTAACCTTCTCAAGAGCATCGATAACTAGATCCGGCCCCAATAAGTCCACCTGTCCAACGTCAAACCAAGCCATCGGTGATCTACAATGTCTCCTATAAGGAGCTTCAAAAGGAGCCATACCAATGCTAGAGTGATAGCTGTTGATGTAGGAAAACTGAATTAATGGAAGATGGTCATCCTAACTACCTTTAAGCTCCAAGACATAAGCCCTAAACATATCCTCAAATGTTTGAATTGTCCTCTCATCTTGGCCATCTGTTTGAGGGTGGAAGGTCATACTAAGGTGAACTTTGGTTCCAAGACCCTTTTGAAAAGATCTCCAAAAATGTGAAGTAAATTGTGCACCACGATCTAATATAATGGATAAGGGAACCCCATGCAACCTCACCAACTCATGGATGTACAACCTTGCATACTATTCAGCCCTATATGAAGTCTTGATCGGTAGAAAGTGAGCCGATTTCGTCATCCTATCAACCACAACCCATATGAAATCAAAACCTTTCCTAGTCTTGGGCAACCCGACTATAAAATCCATATTAATCGCCTCCCACTTCGAAGTAGGAAGCTCTATGTCTTAGGTTAGGACACTCGGCCTTTGATTCTCGGCTTTGACTTGTTGACAACTATGGCAACCGATGACAAATTTGGCAATATCTCTCTTCAATCCTCCCCACCAATACATATGCCTCAAGTCTCTATAAATTTTGGTGGAACCGGGGTGGACAAAATAGGAAGAATTGTGGCTTTATTAAGAATTCTCTCCCTAATACCATCAACACATGGCACACACAACCTACCTTGGTACCTAAGGGCCCCATCTCCCTCTTGGTAGAAAACTTCTATCTCGCCTTCTTTCATCAATGCCTTCAACTCAAGCAAGGAGGAGTCTAGATCTTGTTTTGCTATCACCTCATCAACCAAAGAAGATTTAGATCCATCATCAACAACAATTCCATCACCCAGATCTTCTACCCTCACCCCAAATCTAGCCAATCTATGCACCTCCGTAGGTATCTCCCTTTCACCAACATCCACATGAGCTAGGCTACCCATAGACACCTGACTCTAAGCATCTGCCACAACATTTGCCTTATCCAGATGGTAATACACACTCATGTCCTAGTCCTTAAGGAGTTCTAGCCACCTTCTTTGTCTCAAGTTAAGGTCTTTTTAAGTGAATACATATTAAAGGCTTTTATGTTCGGTGAAGACATCAACATGCACCTCATACAAATAATGAAACCAAATCTTTATTGCAAACACTACGACGGCCAATTCAAGATCATGGATAAGGTACTTTCATGCACTTTGAGTTGCTTAGAAGCATAGGATATGACCTTACCATTTTGCATTAGCACATAACCCAAACCAACTCTAGTTGTATCACTCTACATAACAAAACCTTCAAGCCCATCTGGTAGTGACAATATAGGAGCGGACACAAGTCTATCTTTCAATATTCGGAAGCTTTTCTCACATTCATCAGTCCACACAAACTTAACCTTCTTTTGAGTCAATTTTGTCATAGGAGAAGTAATGGAGGAGAACCTATTCACAAACCTTCTATAGTAACCCGCAAAGACCAAGAAACTCCTAATATCTGACAGGGTCAATAGTCTAGGCCAATTCCTAATCACATCGGTTTTCTTAGGATCCATTTTGTTACTATCCCCAGACACCACATGATCTAAGAATGCAACCTCCTTCAACTAAAATTTCACACTTCTCATATTTAGTATACAATCTCTCCTCGCTCATTCTTTGAAACACGACCCTCAAATGGCCCATATGCTCTTCCCTATTATGTGAATAAATCAAAATATCATCAATGAAGACCACAAAAAAGGAATTAAGATTTGAAGACCCTATTCATTATGTCCATGAAGATGATCGGCACATTAGTCAATCCAAAGGACATCACCACAAATTTATAATGCCCATACCTAATCCAGAAGGCCATCTTTGGAACATCACACTCTCCCTCACCCTTACTTGATGGTACCTGGACCGAAGATCAATCTTATAGAAAACGCTAGCCCCTTGCAATTGGTCAAACAAGTCAACAATCCTTGGAAGAGGATATCTATTCTTTATAGTGACCCTATTGAGTTGTCTGTAGTCAATGCACATTCTAAGTGACCCATCTTTCTTCTTTACAAAAAACACAGGTGTACCTCAAGGTGATTGGCTAGGTCTAATAAATACCTTCTCCAACAAATATTTCAAATGCTCCTTTAAGTCCTTCAATTCCATCGGGGCCATACAGTAAGGGGGAATGGAGATAGGTTAGGTGTTGGGAAGGAGGTCTAATCTATCCCCCTTTCGGGAAGGACACCGAGAAGGTTATTTGGGGAGACAGCAAGAAATTTATTTACAATCGGAACCGACTCAATGGAAGGGACTTTGGACTCTACATCTTTAACTCTCACAAGATGATACAAACACCCTTTGGAAATTAACTTATGGGCTTTAATTCAAGAAATGAACTTCCCCTTCACCACCACATCGTGACTCTCCCACTCTAGTACGAGTTCATTTGGGAATTGAAACTTGACCCTACGGGTTTAACAATCAATAGAAGCATAGTATACATGCAACCAATCCATCACAAGGATAACATCAAAATCAACCATATCTAATTCAACAAGATCATAAGGTAAGCTTTTATGCAAGATGCAAACAGGACAATTTCTAAACACCCTCCTAGCAATAAAAGATGCACCAATAGGAGTAGACACCTCATATGACTCATGCAACAACTCCGATTCAACAAGGATTTTTTAGCAACAAAGGGGGTAACAAAGGAAAGGGTGGCACGCAAATCAATCAATGTGTATACATCAAGATCAAAGATTTTCAACATACTAGTAACAATATCGGGGACCTCATCGACCTCTCGCCTTCCATGTAGAGTGTAGAATCGATTGTTCCTTGGGGAACCACCTCTACCCAATGGAACTGCATTTGTACCCCAAACCTTGCCACGATTTCTTGGACAATCAATCATTTTGTGACCAAGCTCTCCACAATCAAAGCACGCATTAGAACCCTTCAAGCATGGGCCTCCATGCTTTCTTCTGTATCTAGGACACACCTCTATGGGAGCAGTACTACCAACACTTTGAGGCCTAGGGAAGTCATTGGCAAACCCCCCATTAGTATCTTGGGGAGGCCCTTAGCCTTGGTGAAATCTATCACCCTTTTGGAACTTGCCCTCAAATCGAGCCCTCTTGGCCTCATGGCCCCTCTTCTTCCTCAACTTTTCTTCTTCCATTTACTTGGCATATGTCATCAATCGAGACAAGTCCATGTCACCAATAAGAAAGGCGGATCGACATTCTTCACTTACTAAGTCGGTAACCCCCATAACAAACTTATTCATCCTTGACCTAGAATCGGCCACTAAGTGAGGAGCATACTTTGAAAGTTGATTAAATTTGAGGACATACTACCTCACACTCATACCACTTTGTTTCAAGCTCATAAACTCAACCGGCTTTGCTTCCCTAAGATCAAGAGAGAAGAATCGATTAAGGAAGGCCAATTTGAATTTCTCCCAAAGCACCAAATAGCCATTATCCTTCTCACCTTTCTATTGATCAAACTAAATTGGTGCCACCCCTTTGAGTTGGTCTAACTCTACCTTCTCACTTGGCCCAGCACCGATGATCGACAAGATCTTGTAGACTTCATCAATAAACTCTTGTGGATCCTCATCCATCTTTGACTCATGGAAAATTGGAGGATTCATCCTCATGAAGTCCCTTACCTTAGCTCCCAGGGTAGTAGAATGAGGAGCTTGGGCCCCTTGTTGGACTTAGTTGGCCACCACTTGGGCAAGCATAGTAAGAGCATCCAGGAGCTCACCATTGGTAGGTTTCTCCGCGGGACTTTGAGACCGTCTTTCTCTAGTATTCGGCATGATCTAGCATAACAAAGAACAATTGTTAGGGGGGACTGCTTATCACATCTCTATAGCATGACTTAGGACATGAAGAAGGGAAATATTTCCTAAAACGCCTCATAGCCTCCTATTCATAGTCACGACGCGCGTCAGAACCATGGAAAGGACTCTTATTGATGTGATGTGTTGGAATCCAAGGATCTATCAACCTACTACTCTGATACCAAGTTTGTCACGACCCAAGCCTATGGACTAGACGTGACACGGTGAGTGGGGAACCCGAAGGTACCCTAAACAAGCCTCTTAACTTGTCATCGCACATCCTTGGTCGCGGAAGCATACAAAAACACATAGATTGGGAATAGGGATAATGGGACTAAGGGAAAGCTTGCATAAACTCCATAATTAAGAGTCAACCGTCAAAGCTCATACATAAATACACAATATGTCCAATAAACACCTCTAAATACATAAATAGAGCAGGGGACAAGAAAAAGGAAACTGGGCTCACCCTCATAGTCAAATTGAACATAAGATAGTGTCTCAATATATAAATAAGAGGAAAACATAAACCAAGGTCCTTGAAGTGGGGGACTCACCAATAAGCTTGGAATAGCAATGTCTAGCCACGTGGAGGAGGATGATCAACCTGGGCACCAGTTCCTACATGGGGATATCATATAGGCAAGAGGTTGCGTTAATACATTTGAATGTACAAAGTATGTAGGATGCAATCCAACAAGAGACAAGCTTCATAATCAATATGCACAACAATAGGCAATGGGCATGATATAGCAATATATCATGTATGATCAATGCATAAGTAAAACATGCTTAGGTAATCTATGCTCATATAGAATATCATATGTGTAGAATACACCAAGCTAGGTTTCCAACCTTTGTTGGTCGATGATGGTCACACCCTAATCGTCCTAGGTGGTGAAGTACAAACCCTTCACATGGTTGATAATAGTCATACCCCAATCATCCTAGGTGGTGAAGTACAAATCCCTCATATGGTTGATGAGTACAAACCGCCAACTCGATTGATGATGGTTACACCCCAGTCATCCTAGGTGGTGAAATACAAATCCCTCACATGGTTACCTGGGCTCTTATCCCCCAAGATTAGGCATGGCCTAATGCAACACTTTATATAAAATTCATCATAGGCTCTAGTGTATTGTTTCATATAGGAATAATCATATATATAAACTCATTTCATCATCATAACATCATTCATATCATATTTCATACTTTGAACCTTCAATTCCTCAACAAACTATAACCGGACATTTTATCAAATACCTTGGGGGTGTGTAATGGGGGTGAAAGAACATGCAATTTAGAGATGGCATCATGCAGGAAAATCAGTGGTAAAACCTTTAATCAACACCTTGTAACACCCCCAAGACATTAATATCAAAACTCCTCATCAAATCTAACACTAGATCTAAGATTTGAAGCTCAAAACATGCTAAAACAACCATACTTTTATGAACTAAAATTACTATGCAATAAATTTCTCGTTATACAAGACCCAGATGTAAAATCAACTTTAAATCATGCAATATTAAGTAAAAGAGGGTTTAGGCACCATGGGTTAAAGGACCCAACGGTTCTTTGCACATACCTTAGCTTTTGTGATGTTCTTGCGGAAGACTTTAATGGATATTTGAAGCTTGGGTGAGATCCTTGAACAAATCCTTGAGATTGGACTTGAGTTTGGGACTTGAATTTAGGGTTAGAAATGAGTCTAAGTGTTTGAGGAAATATTAGGGAATGTCATAGGGTGATATGAGGGTGAAATAAGGCCAAATATAGGTGAGAATATATTTGGTAAAAGTTAGGTCACACTTAGAAAAATCTGGGCTAACTAAGAAAAGACAGTGCAGAAATAACACCTCTTCGCATTGTGGAGAGGTCACGGATGCCCACTGAAAATTGCACCAAGCAAAATTTCATAATTTGATTCCTTTGCTTTAAAATCGAGGTTAGACCTTTGTCACCCTAATTTGGACCCCTTGAATAAGAAAATGAAGTTGGATTTTTGAAATTTCAAATGGAATTTTATATATATGAAAAACAAGTTTTCAGACACTTCTGAGGCACGTTTTTTGGATTTTTTTGGGGTCACTTCAGAAGGATCGACATAGTCATCTCCATAATGTTGCATTTGTTTGGAAGAGTGTGATGCATACACAAATCTTTCAATGGAAGCGGTTGGTTTGAGAGAGTTCCCTCTATCTCTATCTGAAAATACGACAATATGGTTTTCAGAACATCCACAAAGTTCGATCAGAAGTTGGGCCGAGCTACAAAGAGCCTTTTTAGAAAGGTATTTCCTGAGGTCCAAAAAGCTTAAACTTAAAGATCAAATCAACAACTTTGAACAATTGCCGGGTGATTCAATTAGTACTACGTGGGAAAGGTTCACCAAGTGCTTGAGGATGGTTCCAACAACAACAACATATACAGTGAAATCCCACAAGTGAGGTCTGGGGAGGGTAGAATATACGCAGACTTTACCACTACCTCATACAAGTAGAGAGGCTATTTCCTAGGAACCCTCATCTCAAAACCCATAAGCAGAAAAAAAATTAGATATGACAAAAAGGAAAGGAAAGGAAACAGAAAGAGCAACTAATAATGAAAAACACGTGACAGTATGTAAATATGAGAAAACTAACACATATATGACAGATAATGACAACACATGACAAAAAAACATGACTACTCCTTCTTCCCTACTATATGCTAAGGCCAGACTTTCACCTAACCCTACAAATAAAATTATCTTGTTACTCTAATTCGCGACCTCCACTCTTTTCTATCTAGATCATGTCCTCGGTGAGATCATGTTTCGCATATCTTGTCTGGTAACCTACCCCTAATACTTCTTTGTTCTACCTCTACCCCTCTGTGTAACTCCCAAAACCAACCTCTCGCACCTCTTAACAGTAGCTTCTATACTCCTTCTCTGCACATGTCCAAACCAACGCAGTCTCGCCTCCCTCATCTTATTGGCCATAGGAGCCACCTCAAGCTTCTCTTGAATGGTCTCATTCCTAATCTTATCACTCCTGGTGTGACCACACATCTATATCGACATCGTCATCTCTGCGACATGCATCTTTTGAACATGTGCCTTTTTTATTGGCTAACACTCCACCCTATATAGCAAAGATGGTCTAACCACTATTTTGTAAAACTTACCTTTGAGTTTAGGTGGTATCTTCTTGTCACATAATACTCCAGAGGCCAGCCTCCATGCTTGAGGATGGTTCCGGATCACAAAATTGTTGATGATGCATTAGCAGAGATCTTTTATCAGGCTCTTGATGAGAATAGTCAAGCTTATGCTGATACAATCATGGGAGATATGTTTCTTGATCAACCTTTTGCATAAATCGATGAAAAAATGGAGAAAGTGGTCAAAACAAATAGTGCATGAGGCCAAAAAGAGAGAGGTGCAATTAAAACTTCATGTGCGGTGAACAACAACAATGAGCAAGCTAAGGTAAATGAAGAGCAACAACTTTCTCAACTTCGCAGAAGTATGGACTTAGTATTGAAACAAAACCAAGAAAGTTTTCATGCGGTGACTCACCAACCTCCAAAGGCACCCATGTATGAAGAATTCTTCTTTGATAAAGATGCTTGATTTGTGAGTAACCGATCAATGAGTTTCTGAAAAAACCCCAAAGGGTCCAACAGGAACAATTGGAGGCAAGGTTAGGGGAATCAAGGTCGGAACTATAATAGCGAGGCTTCATATAGAGATAACTGTGGTAGTTATTATGGAAGATAAAGAGTACCAGAGGTCTAGTAGGACCGAAGAGATGGATTAGGAATGGTCCCTATGTGCCTTCCCATATCGTGATGCCGGGTCTAGCAATTCTAGGATTGAGGAAATGTTTGAAAAGTCGTTGAAAAGGATCGATCATCATGATGAGACGGTGATGAAATCAGACATTTCAAGTATCAATCAAAAGATAGAGTCTCATTCGGTGACCATCAAATAATTAGAGCAGTAATTTGGGCAAGTATTTTCTCAATTGAACCAATGCCAAAAGGGCACTTTGCCAAGTAATAGAGTGCAAAATCCAAAGAATGATGAACATTGCATGGTGGTCATGACGAAAAGGGAGAAAAGCACCATAGACCCCCCAATGCTGGTGGTAGGCAACGAAGCTTGTGAGAAGGGTGTTGATGACAAGGCTGAGGCTGAGAAAGAAGGTTTGAAAAACAATGGGATGCAAAGTGAAGAAGTGAAAGAGCAAGAAAAGGCAAAGGTGATCCCAAAGCCTCCTCCACCTTTTCCTTAAAGACTTAAGAAAAAAGAGGAGGATGGTTAATTCAAACATTTCCTTTCTATGTTGAAGCAATTGTCCATTAACATCCCCCTTTTAGAAGCATTGAAAAAGATGCACGGGTAATCTAAATACAAGAAGGATTTGATGACGAAAAAAGCATGGTAAGCCAAGATCTTTCACAAGAGCTCCAACAATGTAGTGCCATCATGACCAAATGCTTAGTCCAAAAGAGGGAATGTCCCAGTGCATTCACCATTCCTTGTACCATCAGTGATGTAGAGTTTGCAAAGGCATTATATGATTTAGGAGCAAGCATAAACTTGATGCCTCTTGCCGTTTTCAAAAAGCATGGTCTTGGTTCTCCTACTCCCACAAGAATGCGGTTACTCAGGGAGGATAGATCAATCAAGAAGCCTGAGGGAATCCTTTTTGATGTGTTGATGAAAGTTGATAAGTTTATTTGTTCGACAGATTTTGTGATTCTTGACTGTGAGGTTGACTTTGAGGTCCCTATTATCTTGGGGAGTGTCACATACAAGAACTAGGTCCTAGATATGACCGAAAAATAGGGAGCTTGAAGGAACCCCAGAACAACCCTCATTACATATCATTACACATTCTTGGTCGCAGAAACAATTAAAAATGATAATAAAAGATAAGTATAAAAAAGGTGAATTGGGACTAACAGTAAATTTTCATATCATAAACACCAAGAAACAAAGGAGTCAAGGCTCATAGCATAGATACATAACATGTCCAACAACACCTTTAAACCTTAGATACTTAGTGGGGCCCAAGACAAGCAATCGGACTCACCCTCATAATAATGACAATAGGTAATCAAAACATACAAGACACAGTCTAAACACAACCTTGAGAGAAGATAGATATATCCCCCAGACTTGAGGAGTCACCATAAGCTAACTTGAACGATCCATCTATCCATGAGGAGAATCAATAGGAGCCAGGGTCCCTACATGGTGATATCACGTACGCATAGAGTATGCGTTAGTATATTTAAATTTATTAAGTATGTAGGATGCAATACAATAAGAAATAGGCATCATAGGCAAAATGCATAATCATAAGCAATAGATAGCATACCAATGACATGACATGTATGAATGATGCTTGAAGTAAAATCATCCTTATATAGAACTTAATACGAGTGTAAGGAGTGACCATTATAGTGCAAGCCAAGTCCTACCACCCCATTGGATAGGCGCATGAGGAATAAAGCCCTTCATGAGGTTGATGGAGTACAAGCCCTCAACAAGGTTGATGGAGTGCAAACCCCCCAATGGGTTGATGGAGTAGAAATCCCCCAACGGGTTGATGGGTACAAACCCCTAACAAGGTTGATAGGTACAAACCCCCGACAAGGTTGATGGGTACAAACCCCCAACAAGGTTACCCAGGCCTACCACCCACCGAATTAGGCGATCAAGTTACTAACCCCTCAACAAGATTACCCGGGCCTACAACCCCCGAGCTAGGCTTGGCTATCCCCAACACAATAGAGATAATATTATATATATACAATCCTTTCATCATCATATGCATACATCCCTTTTCATAACCATTCCATCATCATTTCATCATCATATAGTCATTCTACTAATAAGACATGTATAGGACATTCAATTCCTCAAGATACCATAACTGGACATTTTATCAAACACTTGGCGGATGTGTAATGCTAGTATAAAACCATACGATTCAAGAGCGAAATCATGCAAGAAAATCAGAAGTATAACAGCCCACCAATACTCGATAATACCATCTTGCAAAAAATATTGAAACCCCTCATCAAATTCCAAGAGAGATCGTGGTTCTAAAGCTTAATACATGCATAATCATAATAGGTAAATCATCTCACGGTAAAGACTTAAAAAATGAGTAATCATGCATTTTCAACCAAAATTTCATAAAATCCCAATGTAGTATATGTTCATAATCTCTAATGAATAATACCCATAAGCAACACAACTTGAAAACATGTAATTTTCATAGAAATAGAAGATTGGTCTTCATATGTGAAAGGTGCCCATGAATGAAGCCCACATACATTAGACTATGAATTTCTTGAAATTGGGATGTGAAAGACTTGAAGTTTGGACGTGGGTATTATAATCCAAAGCTTTCTCTTGAGTTTCCTTGAATTTGTATGGAGGTTTTGATGAGGCTCTTGAGAGAATTTGAGAGTGTATTCCAATTGGGAGGAGAAAATTAGATCTTTAGGAGTAGCGTTAGATCTTTAGGAGGTGTTAAGATAGCATAGGAATCCCCAAAATACCAATAGAAATGGCTAAATTTATGGAATGCCATTAATGAGGCGGAATTTGGCAAAAACCCATACATACAGCTGTATGTACAAGTTCTACGAAAACTGGCATAACTTCTTCATCCAAACTTTAAATACAGTGAAATGAAGTGTGTTGGAATGCCAATACAAAGAGATTTGATTTGGTAGGTCGTGGACCGCATAGTTCTTTGTGTGCTCAGAGATATGGCCTTTTAAAGTTGACCCTTCTACTGGTATTAGTGCAAAACTTGGCTAATGGAAATTCCTTTAAACTTGTCTTGATGTAGGGGACCCACGATGGTCTTAAATGACATAAATAAGCTTGATTTAGATTTGAATGAGGGCTTGAAGCTTGAATGAATTTCTTGAGATCCGGAAGTGAGATTGGGGCACTTGAATTGGGTGAAATATTTGTCTAAGTGTTTGAATGAGTATTAGGGAACGTTTAGAATGATATGAGGGTGAAAAATGACTAAGTATAGGTATTTTCACGTTTGGGAACACTTAAGACCAAGACCCAAAAGCCTTGGACCGAGCTAAAAATCACTGGTAGCAAAATATACAGGTCTGTGTTTGGTCCGTGATGCGGACTTATCGGGAAGGCAAGATTTACATAGGTCCGCAATGGCTGCGTGTCATGGTACTATCACGGATTGACTCTAGAAATTAAAAATTACGAAAAATGAAATTGCTAATCATTTTCTCTTAAATCGGGGTTATACCTATTTCCCACTCAATTTGACCCCCTGATTAAGAATACCAAGACGGATTTTAGATATCGTGCATGGATTTTGAGATATGTGAAATTATGATTCCAGTCACTTCCAAGGCACATTTTTGGGCACCTTTTTTTTGGGGTCGTTACAGGGAGACCATTCTTGTCCATAGGGAGAGCATTGGTAGACATGGATTCCGGTCAACTCAGGTTTAGAGTCAACAATGCAGAGGTTGCTTTTTATATTCGCCAGTCAATGATACACGCGGATTAGCTCAAGAGGGAGGTGTGGGCCATTGAGTATTTCTGATGATTGATGATGACTAAGCCGAGCCACGATGTTAAACATGGTGCTTCTTGCCCACTCCGGCTCCCCGAGAGATACTATCGACTCGACGATTTTCCCAATGAGCCTTGACAAACACTATGCCCTCACAAATCAACCTCTACTCATATCCACTCAACTTCTCCACCAGCCATCCTCATAAGTCAACTCATCCTTCACAATGTCCACAACCTCAAGAGTCCTATAACACACGAATCACCAGCACACCTCCTCATTCCTAGAAATATGAAAAACTGGACAAACCATAGTCATATCCAAAGGAACTTCCTATTCGTATACAACCTCACTAAACTTCCTCAACACATTATGAAGACTCACAAACCATGAATTCAATTCGCTCTTTACCGGGCAAACCACACCTTTCACGAGTGAAACTCAATTAGCCCCAATCACTAACTTTGAATCGAACCCCTCTTCTTCTTGCTTTGACATAAGACTTTTGATGACTTTGTTTTGTCTCTAACCTTATTAATCAATCCTACCTCCTTCATAGCATCCACAACTAGATACAGACCCAATAAGGCCATCTCTCCCTTCAAACCACCCAAACGGTGATCTACAACGCCTATCATAGAAAGCCTCAAAAGGAGTCTTACCGATGCTAGAAAGATAGCTGTTGTTATAGGAAAACTCAATCAATGGAAGATGATCAGTCCAAATACAATCCCTAAGCATATCCTCAAGTGTTGGATAGTTTCGGCTTGGCCATCTGCTAGAGGGCGAAAGGTCGGACTAAGTTTAACTCTATACCAAGCCCCTTTGAAAAGATCTCCAAAAGTGAAGTGAATTGAGCACCACGTGATCCAACATAATAGGTAAGGGCACCCCATGCAATCTCACCAATTCATGAATGTACAATTTAGCATATTATTTGACACTATAAGTAGTCTTAACCGACAACAAGTGAGCCAATTTGTCATCCTATCAATTGCAACCCACATAGACTCAAACCCTTTCTAGTCTTGGGCAACCCAACCACAAAATCCATATTAATCACCTCCCACTTCCAAGTAGAAATCTCCATGTCTTAGGTTAGGCCACCCTCCCTTGGACTTACACCATCATCGCCTCCTTTACTCTTATTGTGTCTATGTGGGCAATCTGTTATCTTGCGGCCCTTCCCTCCACAACTATAACAAGCATTGGTTTTATTCAAGAACGGGCCATCATGGCTTCTACCTCATTTTGGGCACCTATCATAAAGTATCACACTATCATTACCTTTGAGACTTTGGAACTTCCCTCCACCACGGGTCCTCTTGGCCTCCTTACCTCTCCTTATACCGAGTCTTGGGTGCACTTGCTTGTTGATTGAGGTAAGTTTCCAATTTTGTCGCCATTTTGCGCAACACCCAAAGAGTGTTGCGAACCTCTACATTTGTCATATCACCATCCTAAGTAGCTTGAGACAGATCCTGTAATGTAACGGTTAAGGATTAGTAATAAGCCCTATGGGACCTAACTCTATCGCACAACATAGATCATGAAGAAGTGAAACATTTCCTAGATTACCTCATAGCCTCCAATTCATAATCGTGGCATGCTTCACAACCATATAGGACTCTAATAAATGCAGCGTGGGGACATCGAGGACCTAGCAACCTAGTTCTCTGATACCATCGTTGTTAAGGGCCATACCTAGGGCCTAGACGTGACTGGTGAAAGGGGAGCATGAAGGAACCCCAAACAAGCCTCAAAGCATATCATTACACATCCATGGTTGCGGAAGCAGTTAAAATGACAGTAAGAGATAAGCATAAATAAGGGGAATTGGGACAAAGGGTAAATTTTCATATCATAAACACCAAGAAACGAGAGAGTCAAGGCTCATAACATAGATACACAATATGTCCAACAACACCTCCAAACCGTAGATACTTAGCAGGGGCCAAGACAACCAACTGGGCTCACCCTCATAATAATGACAATAGGTAATCCAAACATATAAGACATAGTCTAAAAATAAGCATGAGAGAAGATAGATATTTCCCCTGGACTTGACGACTTACCATAAGCTAACTTGAACGATCTGTCTAGCCATGAGGAGAATCAATAGGAGCCCTGATCCCTGCATATGATATCATGTAGGCATAAAGTATACGTTAGTACGTTTGAATGTACTGAGTACGTAGGATGCAATACAAAAAGATATAGGCATCATCGGCAAAATGTATAATCATAAGAAAGAAATAGCATACTAACAATATCATATGTATGAACGATACTTGAAGTAAAATCAAGCTTATATTGAATATAATACGAGTACAAGGAGTGACCATTATAGTGAAAGCCAATTCCTATCACCTCCTTGGATAGGTGTATGAGGTACAAACCCCTTCATGAGGTTGATGGAGTACAAACCCCCCAACATGGTTGATGGAGTACAAACCCCCCAATAGGTTGATGGAGTACAATCCCCCCAAAGGGTTGATGGGTACAAACCCCCCAATAAGGTTGATGGGAACAAACACCTAACAAGGTTACCCCAATGTACCACCCCCCTCTAATTGGGTAATCAAGGTACTAATCCCTCAACAAGGTTACTTGGCCTACAACCCCACGAGCTAGCTTGGTCATCTCCAATACTATAGAGATAATATCATATACATATACTCCTTTCATCATGATATATATACATCCCTTCTCATCACCATTACATCATCATTCCATTATCATTTCATTATCATATAGTCATTCAACTCATAAGACATGTACTGGACCTTCAATTTCTCAAGATACCATAGTCAGATATTTTACCAAACACTTGGTGGCTGTGTAATACTAGTATAAAACCACACAATTCAAGAGTGAATTCATGCAAGAAAACTTGAAGTAAAATAGCCCACTAATACTTGGTAATACCATCTTGCAAAAAAATATTGAAATCCCTCATCAAATCCTAAGAGAGATCACAGTTCTAAAACTTAAAACATGCATAATCATAATAGGTAAATTATCTCATGATATAGACTTAAAAATGAGTAATCATACATTTTCAACCAAACTTTCACAAAATCCCAATGTTGTATATGTTCATAATCTTCAATGAATAATACCCACAAGCAATACAACTTAGAAACATGTAATTTTCATAGAAATGGAAGATGGGCTTCATGGGTGAAAGGTTCCCATGAATGCCCACATACCTTAAACCTTGAATTTCTTGAAATTGGATTGTGAAATACTTGAAGTTTATGAGTGGGTCTTGGAATCCAAATCTTGCTCTTGAGTTTCCTTGTATTTGCATTGGGGATTTGATGGAGGCTCTTTAGAGAATTTGAGAGTGTATTTGGGAGGAGTGAATTTGATCATTAGGAATAGGGTTAGGTCTTTAGGAGGTGTTGAAATAGCATAGGAATCCCCAAAATACGAATAGAAATGGCTAAATTTACAGAATGACATTAGTAAGTCAAAATTTGGCAAAAACCCGTATATAGCCCTCACATACAAGTTCTAAAAAAATGGGCATAACTTCTTCATTTGAACTCTAAATAAGGTGAAACCAAGTGAATTAGAAATCTAATTTAAAGATCTTTGATTTTCTAGGTTGTGGTCCACTTAGTGCATTGTGTGCTAAAAATATACTCCTTTAAAATTGACCCTTCTATTGATACTTTTGCAAAACTTGACCAACGGAAATTCCTTTGAACTTGGCTTAATGTAGGGGACCCACGATGCTCTTAAACGACATAAATAAGTTTGACTTAGATGTGAATGAGAGCATGAAGCTTGAATGAGTTTCTTGAGATCCAAAAGTGAATTTGGGGCACTTGGATTGGGTGAAATATTTGTCTAAGTGTTTGAATGAGTATTGGGTAATATTTAGAATGATATGAGGGTGAAAAATAGCTAAGTATAGGTACTTTCACATTTGGGAACACTTAGACCCAAGACCCAAAAACCTTGGACCGAGATGAAAATCACTGGCAGCAAAATACACAGGTCCGTGTCTGGGAAACGATGCGGACCGATCGCGAAGGCAATATTTACATAGGTCCTCGATGGCTACGCATAGTGGTACCATCACAAATCGATTTTAGAAAGTGAAAATTGCAAAAAATGAAATTGCTAATTGTTTGCTCTTAAATCGGGGTTAGACCCATTCCCCACTTAATTTGATCCCTGATCAAGAATACGATGCCGGATTTTTAATATCACACAGGGATTTTAAGATATATAGAAATTACAATTCTAGGCACTTCTGAGGCACGTTTTTGGGCACTTTCTTTTGGGGTCGTTACAGGGAGACAATTCTTGGCCACTGGGAGAGGATTGGTGGATATGGATTTTGGTCAACTCAGGTTCAGAGTCAACAATGTAGTGGTTGTTTTTGATATTCGTCAGTTAATGAAATACTCAGATGAGCTCAAGAGAAAGGTGTGGGTTATTGAGGATTTCTGATGATTGATGATGACTAAGCCGAGCCACGACTTTAAACAAGGTGCTTCTTGGGAGGCAACCAAAGTATTTTTCATGTTTTAGCTTGTTTTGAAGTTTAGTTTGGTTGTTTGAATTGTTAGGTAGTAGATTTATTTTTTATTTTGATTTTGAAGACATTGAATCCATTGTGTTGTATGAAGATTAGTTTATTTTTAGATGAAAGATTGCAGGTGTGAAGTGAGTACTGAAAGTTGGAAGAAAATGGCATTGAAAGCAAGCTCTACGACCAGGCCTACGGGTCGTATCTTACACTAAAATACATAGTCCTACCTCATAGATGCTAACAGTGTTCAATTGAAATTGACACATACACTACGAGCCAACCTTTTGATTCATAGTCCGTTCTATGAGTCATAAGTGTGGTTCGTAGTGTCCAGGCATGATTATTGAATTTTTTCTAAGTGTTAGGGTCTGCTACGAAACCATGACGTGTGAGTCGTAGGGATTCCTACGAATTATAGTCGGGGTCTCGTAGACCCGACTCAGGGATTTTAAAAGTTGGCCCGATTTTGTTATAAAAAGGGTCAAAATTCATTTTGACCCCCAAATACAACCCAATCCCTAAAATTTGTCCCCAATATATTCTCCCCACTATTTCAATCAATTTTCCAACTAACACACATCATTTTTTGGCGAGTATCATCGAGTAGGGTTTCGGCTCTTCCCTTTCTTCTCATTGTGTTCAATTGGTCATCAACTTCTCAAAAGGTACGATCCTTAGTTAATTTTTGCACACATGCTTTAGTGTATTTTGGGATTTTTGTATGATTGTATGTTTGAAACTAGTACGAGGACTACTGACAAGAAGATTGATATATAGAAATGAGAATTAGGTCTCTATCGACTAGACTTCCTTAATGTTATTTTAAATTGTGAAATCGCCCTAGTTGGTTAGTTGTGATAATGATACCTTGTCATGTCTAGTGTTGATCATGTGAGTCTATTGAAATTTGGTAGTTGATCAACTAATGGAATCATGTCAAGGTGCAATTTTGTTGTGGGTGTTTTTGGGCTGAAAATGGTCAATAGGAAAACCCGTTGTATGAATTTGCATCTAATCGTTGTGAACTTCCATGTTTGTATAATGGTGATGGTTGTAATGAGTTCGGGGATTGAACATTTGTAGGAAATCTCGAACATGAGGGAAAGTGTATGTTTTCTTGGTTGTCTTTTAGGATGAATTTGTTGTTTCAAATTAGATTGAATTATAATGATTAGGGGTCGTCGGATGTTGTTGTGCCTGTTATAGAGTTTGAAAAATGCTTCAAATATTGTTTGTTATCTATGGTGGATTGATTGTTGTTCACGTAGTGAGGTTGAAGACACCACATTTATCTAATATTCCCTGCTGTGAGGGCTACCTACGACTCATAGAAGGACCTATGAGTCGTAGTGCCCCCCTCGTAGGGAATAAGAATCACCTATGGTCCCTTAACACTTACTATACAATACCCACCTCCGAGTCATGGTGTTCACTACGAAAAGTAGTGGGCATCTCGTGAGCATGCCTTTTGTTCAAATTACTTATTGGAAATTGGTAAGAGCTAGCCTACGACTCGTAGTCTCCACTATTAGTCATACTTGTGCCTCATACGTATTTTGAGTATGATTTTTCCTAAGGCACCTTTACACTACGAGGCCATAGTACGACTTGTAGGTCACCCTATAAGTTGTACCTGTGCCTCGTACTTGCAACCTGCAACTTGCAACTGGTACAGTGTTGATTTTTTTGTGTCTTTCCCTTTTTATTTTTGTTTCTTCCTATGTTTGAGATGATTGTTTTGGGGCTAATTGTTAAGTTATGATGCAATTTCAGGAACAATTTCCCCGAAAACTAGAGATGCTGCTATGGGACAATCTAACAGACAATTAAGGGACGAAGATACAGATGATGACCAGTCGAAAGGGTCAAGTGGGAATGCCTCCCAGTCCAATACAGATGTTAATGTAGATTGGACTAAGTCCGATGACCCACCTCAGGATGAAGTAGTAGCAGAGTCATTAGTTGACCCATTTATCTCTGTTGTTGATCCTTATCATCACCTATGAGGAATCGAGGGTATGCAGAAGATATATGAGAAAGGACTCGAGCCAAAAGAACAGGGAAAACCTGTCAGACATTTTCACGAGGACTCCCGTTTGAATGACTAAGGGTTGATTTAAGTTCCTACTCTAGCGGCAAATATTGACAGACATGGGCTTCAGTGGTTATTAGAGCAGCTAGGAAAGTATGCCCCACTTGTGGTTCGAAAGTTCTATGCTTCCTACGCTACTATCATCATTTGAGATCTCCCAAGGGGAAGAAGGGTATGGATCATCCCAGTTGCACAGATTCTTGGTTTGAGGTCAGCTTGTAGATATCTCTGAGGAAACCATCTGTGGGGTTCAGTTTGGTCCTAACTACAGGGTGCCACAACATATAGTCGAGTATGACAATAAGCTAGATAAGATGCGACATGCTGTGATCGGGAAGAATATAGATTTAAGGACCGAGCTCCTCAGATGGGTCACGAGCCATATAGTAAAAGGTGATGCTGAGCCTACATGGTTCGCCAAACACGCTGAGCCTATAGTGAAGTCCCATCTCTCCTTTTCAGCAAAATTCTGGTGGTCCATTATCTGGTCACGCATCAGGCCTATATTCACAGAGAATGTCATCACCTTAGAGAGGGTTGTGTTACTAGCCAATATCTTAGTTGGCTATGAGATCGATCGGGCTCATGTCACGGCTGAGCAGATTCATAAGTCCGAACTCTGGATGTATACCTCATTGCTATTCCCTATCTTGATACACAGATTATGCATTGAGGCTGGAGTATGTGTCTCTCTTCACATAGACCTACATGTCGAGGCTCTCCACACTATGGATCCCAGCCTTATCAAGGCTGATGAGAATCCTGTGGCCCTTCAAAGAACAGTTCCTCCTCCCATGCCTAAGACATTTCCTCTCGAGCTAGCTAATGAGGAGTCGACTCCAGTTCCTACCACCTCCACTTTAGTTGCACCAGAGTATCCTCCAGCAGTTAACATCGATGTGATGCCCTCCATAGATACACCTGCACTAGAGCCATCCGCTTCATAGGTTATTTCTTCGAACTTACCCATTATGTTTGCTTTTTCATTTCAGGATTTGGTACGCAGGTTGACTGGGACAGAGGACTAGTTGAGCAAGTTGATGAACTAGATAAAGCCAAGGGTTCATCAGACAGTGCAAGACTAGGAGGAGAGATCCAAGGCATTCACCCTAGTTGAATTGGATCGTAGAATCAATGCAATAGGTGCCAGGGTCGACGCTTTCGAGGCCAGGGTCCAGAATACGCTTGAGGGAGCTCATCCTACAGATTTGGCTGTCGTACAGCACGAGTTGGCCAAGTTCAAGGCCGACTTGATTACATCATTAGCAGCCCCGATTGCAACCCCGGAGGAGGCACCTATGAGTGAGGGCATGATCGATCTTTTCGAGGATCACCCACGTGCTCTGGGGAAGAGGCCGCAAGAGGGTAATGATGAAGATTTGTCCCAGAAGAGACAGAGGACTGCTGAGGAGGAGGCAGAGCTAGAGGAGCAGATTACTGATCTGGTGATGAGAGAGTCTATATAGATAGAGTAGGAGAGGCAGGCTCGGCAGCAAAAATAATTAAATGGAGCTAGTACCTTGAGTTCAGTTGCAACCTAGACCACCAGGAGGATAGATATCGCCTGGACTAGACTGATGTCAATGCTTGAGCACCATGTATTTGCTACTTTTGATCCCCATGCTTACTTTTGGATACTTTGTTCTTGATACTATTTTTGGATACTCTATTTTTTATGGTTGTTTTTGGATAGTTTGGTTTTCATTACTATTCAGATGATATGTTTTTGTTTGGTTTTATTGTATATATCTACTTTGAGGACACCCCACTTGTGGGATTTTACTGGGTATGTTGTTGTTGTTGTTGTTGTTGTATCTACTTTGAGGACAAAGTATCATTTTGGTGGGGTGGGGGGAACTTATGGACTTGAGTGAAGTCTGAATAACTTTTAGTCTATAAGTTTCCTATTTTTGATATCCCAAGATTTTCTTGCCGTGTTTCTTTTTCCTTGTAAATGATTTTACTTTTATGTTAAACTGGCATGTTTTCGGTATGGTAGATAATTTGTGGATATATGGCGATTAAAACTTTTAGTGTGTATATAATTTCAAATGATTTTATTGAATGTGTTAAAAAATGGGTACCCACAAATTTTTTGAGATTGTTGGTTACTATTGCAATCTTACATGTGATTGATTTGGCAATTTTTGTTCTGATAGAGCGAAGGAAAAGCTGATGCTTGAAGCATGACCTATAAGTCTATGTTGAGTACGTACACAATGCCATGTATGTGTGAGATAATTTTGTCATATTCATGCATTGTATACTGATACAGAGCTTGCCTTGTTTCTCTGAGTTGTACTGAAGATTTTGTTGATTGTGAAGGCATCTAGGCTATTTTTCGTTAAATTAGTCCATTTTTTGCCTAAATTTACCCCTTATTCCAAATGTTTGAGCCTTGCATGTACCATTTCTTTCTTGATACCTAGCTAGCCTAACCTTGTCTAGTGAAATACTTTGATATTGGCCCTAATCTATCCTTGAACATGTGAACGTTGATTGAGGTAAGAAGTATAAGTTGAGGGTGGCTACCAAAGGTGGTCCTGTCTTAGGGAATGAATATTATGTACTCCACCTTAGCTAAAAGCCTAAGTTGAGGGCGGCTAATGTTGTGGTATAGTAGCAAAAATGAGGTGATTGGCTGGAAGTAAAAGAAAGAAAGGGAAATCATGTACCGGGTGAGAGAAAAAGAAGAAAAGTTGCCTTAAAATGAGAAGAATAGCAAAATGAGTTCAAAAATAAGGTACAAGCTGAAAGATTAAAAGAAAATACTCGAAAAAACTTGAAAGTGTAGACTAAGGGAGGACAAAGTGAAAATGGTTGAGTTATTAAGGTTCAAGAATGGCTTTCAGTCACTAATTTCCCAAAAGTACCTTACCAAAGCCCCATGAGCCAACATTACAAGCCTATGAAGTCCAAAAGTGATCCTTATCCAATTAGTCAATAGTACGAAATGTGAGTACATGGGCAAGCCAATGGTATTGGTTATCACGTATGTTTCTCATTCGCAATGGTGAGTATGCTTGCACAGTCCCTTAACATTCTCTGATTGCTTATTGAGTGAAATAGAGGGACTTCTTTTCTGTGAGGGCATTTACTTTGTATGATTAGCATATGACCTGTACATTTATTCTGAATTATTGATACTCCATAGCTTGTCATAGTTGGATTGTCAAATGCATCAATGTTCCTTGGTTTGCTTGGTAGCCATCCAATCAAGTTTTGGAAATGCTAGTTTGGGTACCTGAACTGAAATTGAGAGTATATGCTATGAGAATGATTGCCATATATTACTTATTGTTTATGTAGGTCGAGTCGCCGCTTGAGGACAAGCAAAAGTTCTAAGTTGAGAGTGTTGATGTGCTGTCAAAATATAGCACATTTGATACCTAAAAAAAGGGATTTTGTAAGTTCTTAATGCGACTTTTTATGATTTTTATGTCTTTTGTATTTGTTTTTGCAGAAAATATTGGTTGTTCTGATTTTAAGGGAAAATAGCAAATTTTGTTGAATTTGAATATCTACGAGACTCACTATGAGTCATAGTCCAACCTACGAGTCATAAGAGCTGGTTGTATTATTTAATTATTTCCAAATTTTAAAATATGAGAAATTTAAGTCAGTTATACGAGCTCAAGGTATGAGCCATAGACCATGCTATGACTCTTAGAAGAGGACATCATAATGATTAATAGTGTCAAATTAATTTAGACCAAGAAATGCAAAGTTGGACTACGAGAAGACACTACAAGTCATAGAGCAGACCACGACTCATAGCAATAGATCATAGCAGTCAAGTCCAAAATACCAAGTACTGACTACAAAAGCCTGATTACAACTCGTAGGTTACCCTACGAGTCATACCTATGAGTTATATCTACTGCCAGCTGGATTTTCTATCTTATTTTAAGGGTCTTTTTGTAAATAATATAAATAGTTTAAGATAGGATTTTGAAGGGAGATTTTTGAAGATTCCGTTTTACACAAGACAACTTTGAATATTCTTAGAGAGCAATTTTCTAGGGTTTAGTGTAGATTTTAGGATTTTACTTTGAAGACCCATTTTGGGTATTTGAAATCACTTGTACTCAAAATCCATTAATTCAATCTTGTGGTTTCAACACCAAGGTGGTTATCTTCTTCATAGTTTTTGGGTAATCTCTCAACAATGTTCATTATATGCATTGTTTCTGATTTTGCCTTAGCCATGAGTAGCTAAGTACCCACAACTCAGGGTTGTGAGAACTATGAGGAGTTGACTTGAAATAACCTAGATTTTGTGCATTTCTTTGGTTGGGTATTAGCATGTATTGTCTATTTCCTTTTATTTTGAATCTTGTGGTGGCCAACACCAAACTCCGCCTGGTGTCATGATCCTGACCAAGGTAGTGATGCATAATAAAAAGGAAATAGATGATAGGATTCAATTGATGTATTCTCGTTTAATCAACCAAACCTAACCAAGGGGAGGTTGACTGGGACAACGAATAACGATTAGTTGGCACACCATGGTTGCCGACCAAGCGTCATGGTGAAATTCTATCTTCGCCTTCACATGAGGGCTGGAAGAACCTAAGTTATTGTCCTACATGCAATGTCTCAATTAGAGTTATGTTGTCTAGAGTAATTGAGTTAACGAATCATAGGGAGCACAATTCCCAAGTTGTCCCTCAATTTGATTGTCTCTTCTCAATAGTTGTGTAGTGTTTTTACTTTCTTTCAATTTGATGTTCCTCGGAATCCAACACAATGTATCAATTAGAGTCTTGTTCATGGTTGTGAAGTGCACCACAACTATGAGTAAGAGGCTATGAGGCATTTTTGGAAATGTTTCCCTTCTTCATGATCTATGTCGTGCTATAGAAGTTAAGGTAAGGCTTTTCCTCTAATGAATGTTCTTTGATATTCTAGATCATGCCTATTCCATGAGAAAGACTAAGGAGAGCCCGTTCACCCGAGGATCAACCGGACCCTCCCGCTCCTCAAGCTCCTCAAGATAGGGGAGTGGCCCATGATGAGTTCCAAGACGCTATCACCATGTTGGCTCATTCTATGACCAACCAAATAAACCAAGGGGCCTAAACTCTTAATGCTCCTACTCCGTCCTCAAGGGTGAGGGATTTTACGAGGATGAATCCACCGGAGTTCCACGGTCCAAGGTGGATAAGGATCCCTAAGTATTCACTGATGAGGTGTATAAGGTATTGTCCATTATAGGGGTTGATTCAGAGGAAAAAATGGAGTTTGCGGCCTACCAACTCAAAGGGGTGGTTCAAATTTGGTTTACTCAATGGAAGATAGAGAAGGGGAACGATAATGTTATCCATTGGTAAAAGTTCAAATCTGCATGCCTCAACCAGTTCTTTCCTATCGATGTAAAAAGGCTAAAATGATGGATTTTATGAACCATAAGTAAGGTTCCATGAGTGTGAGTGAGTATACCTTCAAGTTCAACCAACTCGCCAAGTATGCCCCACAATTAGTTACCAAGCCAAGGTCAAGGATGAACAAATTTGTGTCGGATGTGTCCAACTTGATTAATAAAGAGTGTTGTACTGCCATTCTAATAGATGATATGGATTTGTCTCGTCTCATGACATATGTCGAATAACTAAAGGGTGAAAAGCTTAGAAAAAGCAAAAGTGGTGAGTTCAAGAAGGCCCATTTTAAAGGTGAATTCCAAAATTCCAAGGGTCGCTGGTTTCCTTAAGGCCACAAGTTCCAAGGCCAAGGGTCTTTCAATGCTCCTAATAGAAGGTTTGCTAATGACAATCCAAGGTTCCAAGGTGCTGGTGCACAACCATATATGCCGAAGATGTGGTAGGAAGGTAGGAACCATAATAGTCAATGTTTGGAGAAATCCAATGCTTGCTATGGTTGTAGTGAAGTGGTTCATAAGGTGATTGATTCTCCTCATGCTTGAAACAAAGGTAGAGATTGTCATTCACAAGGCCAAGGTGCAAATGTGGGTCAAAAGGGTGGAGGAGGACAACAAGGGGGTGTTCCAAGGCAAAATAGATTCTATGCTCTTCAAGGGACACAAGGAATAGATAAGGTGTCTGATGTCATCACTGGTATGTTAAAGGTTTTTGATTTTGATGTGTATGTGTTGATAGACCCGAGTGTCACTCTTTCTTTTATTACTACTTCTTTTGTAGTAAAAAAGCATCATGTTAGTCCCAAATTATTGTGTGAACCTTATGAGGTGTCTACCCCCATTGGTGAGACCATTGTTGCTAAAAAATTCTATAGAAATTGTCTCGTGTTTGTTTTTCATAAAATTTTGCCTTGTGATTTTCGTTGAATTAGATATGGTGGATTTTGATGTCATTCTTGAGATTGATTGGTTGCATGTATATTATGCTTCTATTGATTGTAGAAACCGTAGGGTTAAATTGTAATTCCCTAATAAACCCATCCTTGAGTGGGAAAGTCGTGAAGTGGTGGTCGAGGGTAGATTTATTTCTTGTCTTAAATCCCAAAAGTTGATTTATAAGGGTTGTCTCTATCATCTTGGGAGGGTTAGGGATGTTGAGTCCAAAGTCATTCATACTGAGTCAGTTCTGGAGGTTAACGGGTTTTTTGATGTCTTTCTTGATGAGCTTCCTAGTGTTCCTCCTGAAAGGGAATACACTTTGGAATAGACCTCCTTCACGATACTCAACTCATTTATATTCCCCCTTACTGTATGGCCACGACGGAGTTGAAGGAGTCGAACGAGCGATTGAGAGATTTGTTGGAGAAGGGTTTTATAAGGCCGGGTAAGTTAACTTGGGGTACACCGGTGTTGTTTGTGAAGAACAAGGATAGTTCCCTTCGAATGTGTATTGATTACCGGCAACTTAATAGAGTCACCATAAAGAACAAGTACGCTCTACCAAGGATTGATGACATTTTTTTATCAACTTCAAGGAGCTAGTCACTTCTCTAAGATTGATCTTCGATCCGAGTATCACCAAGCGAAAGTGAGGGAGTCTGACATTCCCAAGACAGCTTTCTGGACTAGGTATGGGCACTTTGAGTTTGTGGTTATGTCCTTTGGGTTGACTAATGCACCAGATATGTTCATGGATCTTATGAATAGGGTTTTTAAACCCTAACTTGACTTGTTTGTGGTGGTTTTTATTGATGATATCTTGATTTATTCCCATAGTGAGGAGGAGCATGTGAATCACTTGAGGATGGTATTGCAAATCTTGAGGGAGGAAAGGTTATATGCTAAATATGAAAAATGTGAGTTTTGGTTGAAAGAGATTACTTTTCTAGGGCATGTGGTGTCGGGTGATGGCATTAAGTTGGATCCTAAGAAAATGGAGGTGATTAGAAATTGGCCTAAACCTTTGACTTCATCGCACATTAGATGTTTCTTGGGTTTGGAAAGTTATTACAAAAGGTTTGTAAATGGTTTCTCTTCTATTGCTTCTTTCATGATTAAATTCACACAAAAGAAGGCAAATTTTGTGTGGACCGATGGTGTGAAAAGAGTTTCCAAACTTTGAAAGACAAGTTTGTTTCCGCTCCTATCTTGTCTCTACTGGAAGGGTTGAAAAGGTTTGTTGTGTATTGTGATGCCTCAAGAATTTGTTGTGGTATGTTTTGATGCAAAGTGTTTAGGCGATAGCATATGCCTCTAGACAACTTAAGGTGCATGAGAAGAATTATCCCACCCATGATCTTGAATTGGCGGCCGTGGTATTTTCTTTGAAATTTGGTGTCACTACTTGTATGGGGTTCATGTTAATGTCTTTATTGACCACAAAATTCTCCAATATGTATTCACCCAAAA
Source organism: Solanum clarkiae (assembly GCA_011800125.2). Lineage (NCBI taxonomy): Eukaryota > Viridiplantae > Streptophyta > Magnoliopsida > Solanales > Solanaceae > Solanum > Solanum clarkiae. The sequence goes on along the minus strand of JAABOM020067734.1, from coordinate 2,881 downwards.
AGATCTTAACTTAAGACAAAGAAGGTGGTTAGAGCTTCTTAAATATTATGATATGAGTGTGCATTATCACCTCGACAAAGCTAATGTTGTAGTTGATGCTTTAAGTAGGGTGTCTATGGGTATTCTAGCTCACGTTGATAATGGTGGCAAAGAGGTGGCTAGGGAGGTTCATTGGTTGGCTAGATTGGGTGTTAGGTTGGATGAAGTTGATAGTTGTGGTGTAGTGATTGTTGATAGTTCTAAATCTTCCTTACTTGAGGAGGTGAAGGTAAAACAAGATCTTGACCCAACCATGCTAGAGTTGAAGGCCTTGGTGAGAGATGGTAAAGTGAAGGTTTTCTCCCAAGGGGGAGATGGTGCCTATTGGTACCAAGGTAGATTGTGTGTGCCAAATGTGGATGATTTGAAAGAATTGATCTTGAAGGAAGCTCATAACTATCATATTCCATTCACCTCGGTTCTACAAAGATGTATAGAGATTTAAGGGAAGTGTATTGATGGGGTGGCATGAAAGGGACATTGCCAAGTTCATATCCAGATGTCACAATTGCCAACAAGTGAAAGTCGGATACGAAAGGCCGGGTGGCCTAGGGCAAGACATAGAGATTCCTACTTGTAAGTGGGAGGAGATATACATGGATTTTGTAGTTAAGTTTCCTAAGACTAGGAAACATTTTCATTTATTTGTGTTGTTGTGGATAGAATGACAAAGTCGGCTCACTTCTTACTAGTTAAAACTACTTATGGTGCCGAATATTATGCCAAGTTGTATATACATGAGTTGGTTAGATTGCATGGAGTACCCTTGTCTATCATTTCGGATTGTGCTGCTCAATTTACTTCTCACTTTTAGAGGTCCTTCCATAGAGGTCTTCGTACCAAGGTTAAGCTTAGAAAAACTTTCATCCTCAACGGATGGTCAGGCCGAGAGGACTATCCAAACTCTCTAGGATATGCTTAGAGCTTGTGTATTGGAGTTTAAGGGTAGTTGGAATGAACATCTTTTACTCATTGTATTTGCTTACAACAATAGGTACCACTCAAGCATTGGCATAGCTCCTTTTGAAGCTCTTTATGGTAGGAATTGTAGATCCTCGGTTGGGTGGTTTGAAGTGGGGAAAATGGGCTTGCTAGGTCTGGATTTGGTCATGGAAGCCTTAGAGAAGGTAAGGTTGATAAGGGAGAGATTGAAAACAGCCCAAAATAGACAAAAGTCCTACTCCAATGTGAGGAGAAGAGAACTTAAGTTTAAGGTCGGGGATTGGGTCTATTTGAAAGTGCAACACCCCACATCTTACAATACTAGTACTATGCAAATGAAACATGATATGGTTTGGTCAAATTAGCGCCCATTTTTAAAAGTGCTTGAATCTCAAATAAGAGGGAGATATGTATGTCTAATGTTGAAGGCGGTCATGTGTAAATATGTTTTATGTCAAATTCAAGAGAGCACGACCCTAAACAAAGTGAGAGAATTGAGGTGCTTGTAGTACATAGGAAACTAGTAGGTGAATCACCTACTTGCTTAGCTTAAATTGCTAGCTAAATGGAGACAACGACCGACGTCGAATTTGTTCAAGTCCGATTATGAATAAATTCCGTACTAAGGGTGTACCTTTATCCCATGTTTTAGCATTATAAATGGACTATATTTTCATCCCAAGAAGGATATTAAAAGAGCCCAAAGACATCACAATTTCTTTAAATAATTTAGGCCCAAACTAACTAAGAGAAAGGGGAAAAATGGGCAGCCGAGTCCCATTAGTTTGCAATCCAGTAAGGCCCAAGTGAAAGGGTCAAAATGGTACCTTACCAACTTGATAAAATAAGGCTTAAAAGATAAAAGAAATTCGGCCAAAGTAATCCTTTAAAAGGGGTTACAAGCAGCAAATTTAATTCATTCTTAAACTTGGAAAATTTCAGCTTTCACAAAGCTTCTTTGTTCTTCTTTCTTGACTTTGTAAAGAAGCCAAAAGACATTTTTAGGGTTATTAAGGAGGCACTAAACCTTGAAGGTAAAGGTAAGTGATCATATTTGGGTATTTAGTAAGGTTTCTTCATGAAAAACAAGAAACTATGTTGGTTAGGTATAGGCTGAAAAATTTGGACAGCATGTGTCCTAAAGATTGTTGTGAACTTTTCTTGTTATTCAAGAGGATTTTATGTTCTTGTTTGGCTATATTATGAACTAAGACTTATTTTATTAACAAGTTATAGTTTGTTAGTCATGTAACTATGCTGCTGCACCACTTTTATAGTCCGCGAAAGTGAGTTCTTATAGGATATCGCAATTGTACTCTTAGTACGAACTTGTGGGCTGATGGATGAAAAGGCTATTGCCTCACGTCCTTCATGAATGTTTTGGTACCATTCTAAGACTTTTTTAGGGCTGTTTCTATGTATATGGGTTGAGGACAGTTTGGGTAAAGTTGAAACAGGTTCGGGATTGTTGACGTCAAAATATGGTGAAGGGGCATTATGCTGCCTATTTGTATGTTGTGTAGAATTGTTATGTGTTGTGTTTTGTGGGCTGTTGTAAGACTGTTATGGAACTAAAACTGGCTGCATATGATATGTATATGAGAATGTGTATTAGAAAATATGATTAGGGATGGAAAGGTTGAAAGAATACACTCGAGTTTATAATTATATGCTTGCTGCCCGTATGTTGTTTTTTTATGAGATTGGGCTGCCAAGACGTATCTATTAGCTGCTAATGCTAGTTTTATTACCTATTATGTTGTAGATAAATATTTGGAGGAAGAGAAGGTTATCTTGAGGTAATAGCGAGGTCGTACAGCGAAGTATGTAAGGCTACTTGAGTTCATATTATTTGGCATGAAACATAGATCCCTCCTTGGCACATAAAGGCACTTACCAA
>JAABOM020067727.1:0-39097 GCA_011800125.2 Solanum clarkiae | reverse complement strand
TTAGTGATGTAACTAAGCTGCTGCACCACTTTTACAGTCTGCAAAAGTGAGTTCTTATAGGATATCGCAATTGTGTTATTAGTACGAACTTGTGGGATGATGCATGGAAGGCTATTGTCTCACCTCCTTCATGGCTGCTTTGGTACTGTTCTAAGACTATTTTAAGGCTGTTGTTATATATAGATGTGTTGACGACAGTTTGCTTAAAGTTGAAACAGGTTCGGGATTGTCGACGTTGAAATGTGGCAAAGGGATGTAACGTTATACCGCCTATTTGTATGTTGTGTAGAATTGTTAGGTGTTGTTCTTTGTGGGATATTGTAAGACTGTTATGGCACTAAGATAGGCTGCCCATGATATGTATATGAGCATGTGTATTAGAAAATACGATTTGAGGCGGAAAGGTTGAAAGAATATGCTCGGGTTTACAATTATATGCTTGCTGTCCGTATGTTATTTTTTTATGAGATTGGGCTGCCAAGATATATCTATTGGCTGCTAATGCTAGTGTTATCATCTACTATATTATAGGTAAATATTTGGAGGAAGGGAAGGATATCTCGAGGTAATAGCGAGGTCGTACAACGAGGTATGTAAGGCTACTCGATTTCGTATTACTTGGCATGAAATCTAGATTCTTCCTTGGCACATAAAGGCACTTGCCTACTCCGATACAACTATTAACCGTGTCTCCACTCTTTCACATGTTCATACACTCCCACACATAGTCACTTTCAAATCTGCATACATATGTGGATACCAAATTACATGGGTTCTTGTTGCTAAATAAAGTTCATGAGTTGTTTCTTCTTTCATTATTTGTGTAACGTACTCTTTTCATTTTCATCTTGTTTTGTATGATTATCTACATGTCACATGCTATATCTATAGTCCTACAGCTCAAATATTGTGACCACCAAAAGAATCATCTCAAAGGTAATTGAAAGATAAAATATATTGTTTATTGATGGGTGGTAACCCGAGGGGTGGAAGAATCACCAAGCCAAGGTCGATCCTATCACGGGAGCAGCCCAAGGGGTTAAAGGAAAAGCCTAGCTAGGGCCGATCCCGATATAGATTTACCGTTGATCAGCTGGTCATTTGTATTACATGTTGTGCACAGATTATGTAGTAAAGGTAATGTAATAAAAAGAATATAAAGTACATGATCCCACAATATAATTAAGGGTGGTCTCTTATTATGCACCAGTACGTAGTTTCAGTTGAGTTGTTACTTCATATATAGTATTTCCTGCCTTACATATTTAGTACATTATATCGTACTGATGTCCCTTATGGGGGACCTGTATTTCATGTTGCAGGTACAGGTGCTAGTAGATCTCCCCAGTAGGAGTATAGGATATCCAGTTGCTATTACCAAGATCTAGGTTGCTTTGGAGCTTTGTATGTCTAGACCTCATATTTTTGTATTGTATAGTTAGTCAAGGCAGGGCCTGTATCGACCCTTATCAGATACTTTTCCTTATCTAGAGGCTTTGTAGATTATGTAAATTAAAGTATGATCATGTCTCATACTTTAAACACCATGGCCCCAACGGCCTAGCCATATGCATCTCCTTTTCGCTTGTTATCATTGTTTACTTTCTTAAAGGCATGTTGAACATAGGAATCCCTTATAATATGTATAGAAAGCGCATAGATACAAGTTGGTTCTCCCGAGCCTTATCGGCAACGGGTGCCAGTCCGCCTTAATGGGATTTTGGGCGTGACATATACTTAGCTATATTTCAACATCATATCATACAAGACATTCCCCAATACTCTCTCAAACACAGAGACAAATATTTCACTCAAAAATCAAGTGAAAAATCTCATTACGGATCTTAAGGAATTCACTCAAGATTCAAGTTTCCAATCAAAACTTCGTCAAGAAATTCTCCAAAGTTGAGATATGTGGGTTTCAACCATTGGGTCATTTTACTCATGGCGCCCAAGCTTCCTTTCTACATAAATTTCATGTTTCCAAGTTGATTACTTTATGGGTCTTAATTACTATGAGATTGACTATGAACTATGTTGAGGTTTCATAAAAGTGTAACTATTTAAGTATGTTTTGAGCTATGAGTCTAGTATCTATTTTGAGATTTGATGAAGGGTTTCAATGTATATTGCATGACGATATTACCAAGTGTTGGTGGGTTGGTTTACTTCAAGTTTTCTTGCATGATTGGACTCTTGAATTGCATGATTTTATACTAGCATTGCGCACCCACCAAGTGTTTGATAAAATATCTGGTTTAGGGTTCTTGAGCTATTGATAAAATGTCCTATGACTTGAATGATCTTATGATGATGGAAGTAAGGTATACATGTGTTGATTTCATGAAAACTATCTATGGTGTTGCAAGTTGAGACCTTGTTGAGGGAGTGCTATGCCTCAATCACCATGGATGGTAGGGTGAGAAAACCATCAACCAATTGAGGGGTTAATACCTCAATCACCATAGAACCGGGTGAGACAACCATCAACCAAATTGAGGAGTTAATATCTCAATCACCTTGGATGGTAGGGTGAGACAACCATCAACCAATTGAGGGGTTGATACCTCAATCACCATGGATGGTAGGGTGAGACAACCATCATCTAATCGAGGGATTCATACCTAAATCGCCTCTCCAAGGGGGCGGTAGGCCTTGGACATGATGGTCTCTTACTACACATGTAATATGTTTTATTCAACCATGTTTTACTCAAGCATCATTCATGCATGCCATATTGCTATATGCTCATCCATTGTCTAATTATGCATTTCAATTATGTTGCTTATCTCTTGTTGAATTACATCCTATATACTTAGTACATTCAAACGTACTAATGCATATTTTATGCCTACATGATGTTATCATGTAGGAACCAGAGCTCATCGCGATCATCCTCATCCTTCCTATGGCTAATACTACCTTCACAAAGCAAGTTTGGTGAGTCCCCAACTCTGGGGACGATATCTCTTGTTCTTATGTTATGTAAGACTCTCATTATCTATTGTATGCTTTTGACTACGAGGGTGAGCCCGGAAAGTTGTATTGGCACCCGCTCTATTCTAAGTGTAGAGGTGTTGTTGGAAAAGTTATGTAATGATGCTATGAGCTTTAACTCTCTTGACTCTTGTATGCTTTGATGCTATGAAATACATCCCTTAGCCCTTTTTTCCCTTATTTCTATTTGCTACTGTTGTTTAATTTCTTCCACGACCAAGAACGTTTAATAATATATTAAGAGGCTTGCTTAGGGTTTTCCATTAGCCGTGTCACGTCTAGGCCATAGGCTTGGGTTGTGACATGGGTTGTCATTAGCAAAGCTTCTAGTAGGAGCATTGGAAGACCCTTGGTCTTGATGAAACCGGCCACCCTTGGGACTTTGGAATCTACCTTCAAAATGGGCCATCTTGGCCTCACCACTCCTTTTTCTAAGATTCTCCCTTCCAATTGTTCGGCATATGTCATGAGGCTAGACAAATCCTTATCACTTATCAACATGGCGGCACGACACTCCTCATTAACCAAGTCGGACGCCCTATCACGAATTTGTTCATCCCTGACCTCGGCTCGGCAACCAATTATGGATCAAATTTGGAGAGTTGATTGAACTTGATGGCATACTCCCTTACACTCATAGATCCTTGCTTTAGATTCATAAATTCCATCATGTTGGCCTCCCTTAAGTCAAGAGGGAAGAACCGGTTGAGAAATGCCGCCTTGAACTCTTCCCAAAGAATGACATTGTTATTCCCCTTCTCCTCCTTCCATTGGGTGAACCAAATTTGAGCCACCCCCTTGAGCTGGTAGGCCACCAACTCCCCATAATAGGCAACACTTTATACTTTTCATTAATAAATTCTTGAGAAATGCTGCCTTGAACTCTTCCCAAAGGATGACATTGTCATTCCCCTTCTCCACCTTCCATTAGGTGAACCAAATTTGAGCCACCCCCATGAATTGGTAGGCCATCAACACCCCATAATAGACAATACTTTACACTTCATCAATAAATTCTTGAGGATCCTCATCCACTTTGGACCCATGGAACTCCAGTGGGTTCATTCTAGTAAAATCCCTCACCCTAAGTGGAATGGAAGAGATATGGGTATCGCTTTCTCATGTGTGCCTCGGCTTCCCATGTTGCACTTTCAACTTGTTGGTTCCCCCAAAGGATCTTGACGGAAGCTAAATCTTTGTTCCTCAACCTCTTCACTTCAGAAGCATGAGGGGCTTGGGGCCCTTGGTTAATTTGATTAGTCATGGCATGGGATTACATGGTAATAGCATCCCGAAACTCTTCATAAGCAACTCCCCCATCTTGAGGAGCTTGAGGAGTAAGAGGAGTCGGTTATTCCTCGAGCGTACAGGCACTTCTTCCTCTTGAATAGGTATAATCTGGAATAGCAAAGAACATTTGTTAGGGGAAAACCTTACTTTAACCTCTATAGCATGACATAGATCATGAAAAAGGGAAACATTTCCCAAAGCGCCTCATAGCCTCTTACTCATAGTTGTGGTGCACTTCACAACCATGAACAAGACTTTAATCAACATAGTGTGTTGGATTTCGAGGATAATTAACAACCTAGTGCTCTGATACCAAGTTTGTCAAGACCCAAGACTAGGGCCTACGTGACACGACAAATGGGAACCCAAAGGGACCACAAACAAGCCTCTAAGCATATCATACATATCCTTGGTCATTGAAATAAACTAAACCATAACAAGAGATAGTAAGGAGGGAAAATGGGACTCTGTCTTTGATAGCATAAAAAGTAGAATAGTCAATGCTTAAAGCATAATTACATCATTTGTTCGAATAACACCTCTAAACATAGATTTCAGTAGGGGCTAAGACACTTTCCGGGCTCACCTTCATAGTATCAAGAGTTCAATATGAAAAGAAAATAAGTGACAAGAGTAGGATAGCTAAGGTCCCCGAACTTGAGAACTCACCAAAGCTCTTCTTCCAAAATGCCAAGACTGGCCGCGGGGAGGATGATCAAGAGGGCCTCTGGTTCCTACATGATAACATCATGTAGGCATAGAGCATGCGTTAGTACATTTGAATGAACTAAGTATGTAAGGTCCAATGCAATAAGAGATAGGCAACATAGTTAAAATACATATCATAAGCAAATGATAAGTATAGTAACAACATGGTATGCATGACATTTTCTTGAAGTAAAACATGCTTGTATAGAACATACTACATGTGTAGGAAGAGACCATCATCATAGACGAAGCGAGCTATTACTTGGAATTTAAGGCATGTCACCCCCTTGGAAAGTGATTGAGGTATCTACCCCTCAATTGGTAGATAGGCATGTCACCCTCCATCGTAGTGGCCAAGGTATACACTTTCAACATGGAATACGGGCATAGTACCCCCCACCACCACCACCATTAAAGTGGTCAAGGTTTGTACCTCTCAACATGGTAGATGGGCATAACATCCCCCATCCAAGTGGCCAAGGTATATACCCCTGAACATGGTATATGGGCATAGCATCCCCCATCAAAATGGTCAAGGTATATACCTCTCAACATGGTAGATGGGCATATCACCCTCTCAACAAGGTGTGGTCAACTTGCTACACTATAGATACTTTTCATGAATTCAATACATACATACAATCCCTTCATCATCATGGAGTCACTTAACTCATAAACCAAGCAATAGAAAATCAATAACTCAAGAATCCTTAACAAGACATTTCATCAAACACTTGGTGGGTATGTAATGCTAGTTCAAAGTCATGCAATTCAAGAGTGAAATCATGTGATAAAACTCAATGTAAATCAACCAACACTTTGTAATATCCTCATCCAAGATACATTGAAACCCCTCAACAAATTTGATAATAGATCATAGATTCATAGCTCAAAACATGCTTAAACAGTCAATATTTATTGAAATCCCAACATAGTTTTAAAATAAACTTCATAATAAGAGATACTCGTAGATAATCCAGCTTGAAAACATGCAATTTACATAAAAAGGAAGGTTGGACACCATGGCTGAAAGGACCCAATGGTTGAAACCCACATACCTCGAACCTGGGGATTTCCTTGATGAAGATTTGAATGAGAACTTGAAGCTTGAATGAAGTTCTTCAAATCCGGAATGAGTTTGGGACACTTGAATTTGGATGAAATATTTGGCCAAGTGTTAAAGAGGGTTTTGAGAGTGTCTTGAGTGATATAGATTGAAAAATGGCTAAGTATAGGTGTTTTTACGCATAGGAGGGCATGCGACCAAGACCCTAAGGCCTTTGGGCCGAAATAGTATTCAGTGAATAAAATAACCCTAATCAGCACCCCTAGCGCATCGTGGCCAGGGCGAGTATCATCTCTGGAATCCGCGAATTTTGGAAAATAAAATTTTGCTACGGTTGCTCTAAAATTAGGGTTATACACATCTCCCACTCAATTTTGACCTCCGATCATGAATATGAAGTTGGATTATCGATATCATGCACGAATTTTGAGATATATGGAAATTATGATTATGGGAATTTCAGAGGTACATGTTCAGGCATTTTTGGGGTTCTTCACAAATAAACCCAATCACCCACCTTAAATTCAAGATCTTTTCTCCTCATATTGAAGTAGGACTTTTGACTACTTTTGGCTATTTACAATCTCTCTCTAATCAACCTCACCTTCTCCAAGGCTTCCATAACAAAATCCGGACCTAGCAAAGCCACTTCACCCACTTCAAACCACCCAATCGGGTATCTACAACACCTACCATAAAGAGCATCAAAGGAATCCATACCAATGCATGAGTTGTAGCTATTATTATAAGCAAACTCACTGAGTGGAAGATGTTCATCCCAACTACCCTTAAACTCCAAAATACAAACTCTAAGCGTATCCTCAAGGGTTTGAATAGTCCTCCCGGCTTGACCATCCTTTTGAGGATGAAAAGTCGTGCTAAGCTTAACCTTTGTACCAAGACCTCTTTGGAAGGACCTCCAAAAGTGAGAAGTGAATTGAGCATCACGATCCGAAATGATAGACAAGGGTACCACATGCAATCTAACCAACTCATGAATGTACAATTTGGCATAATCTTTGACACCATAAGTAGTTTTGACTAGTAGAAAGTGAGCCGAATTTGTCATTCTATCCATAACGACCCAAATAGAGTCAAAATATTCCCTAGTCTTAGGCAACCCAACAACAAAATTCATGTTGATCTCTTCCTACTTCCAAGTAGGAATCTCTATAAGGGCTAGGCCACCCAGCCCTTGATGTTCGGCTTTCACTTGTTGGCAATTGTGACATCCGAATATGAACTTGGCAATGTCTCTCTTCATACCAACCCATCAATACGCTTCCCTCTAGTATCTATTATATGTTTGTAGAACTGGGGTGAATGAAATAAGATGAATTATGGGCCTCCTTCAAGATCAATTCTTTCAATCATCCACATTTGGTACACATAATCTACCTTGGTACCTAAGGGCATCATCTCCCCCTTTGGAGAAAACCTCCAATTTACCATCTCTCACATAGGTCTTCAAATCTAGCAAGGTAGGGTCAAGATCTTGTTTTGCCTTTACCTCCTCAATCAAAGAAGATTTAGAACCATTAACAACCACTACACCCCCATTATCCACTACATTCAACCTAACCCCCAATCTATCTAATCAAGAACCTCTCTATCCACCTCTTTGCCACCATCATCTACATGAGCTAGACTACCCATAGAAACCCTACTTAGAGCATTGGTCACAACATTAGCTTTGTTGGTTGATAATGCATACTCATAGTATAATCTTTAAGGATCTCTAACCACCTTCTTTGTGTCAAGTTAAGATCTTTCTGGGTGAAAACATATTGGAGATTCTTGTAGTCAATAAACACATCAACATGAACTCCTTACAAGTAGTGACGCCACATTTTCAAAGCAAATACCACGACCATCAATTCAAGATCACGGATGGGATAGTTCTTCTCATGCACCTTAAGTTGTCTAGAGGCATATGCTATCACCTTACCACTTCGCGTCAAAAGACACCCCAAACTAATTCTTGAGGTGTCATAATACACCACAAATCCTAATAAACCATTCCGGCAGAGCTAAAATAGGAGTGGAGACAAGCTTATCTTTCAACGTTTGGAAACTCTTTTCGCAATCATCAGTCCACAAAAATTTGACCTTCTTTTGAGTCAATTTAGTCATAGGAGAAGCAATAGAAGAGAAACCATTCACAAACCTCTGATAATAACCCGCCAAACCCAAGAAACTCCTAATATCCGATGGAGTCAAGGTTCTAGCCCAATTTTTAATCACCTCCGTCTTATTAGGATCCACCTTAATGCTATCACCCGACACCACATGTCCCAAAAATGCAACCTCTTTCAACCAAAACTCACTTTTTTCATATTTAGTAGACAACCCCCCCTCCCTCAAGATTTGCAACACCACCCTCAAGTGATCCACATCTTCTTCTCACTATGGGAATAAATCAAAATATCATCAATAAAAACCACCAATAACAAGTCAAGGTAGGGTTTAAAGACCCTATTCATGAGATTCATAAATATAGCCTACGCATTAGTCAACCCAAAGGACATAACAACAAACTCAATTTACCCATACCTAGCCAGGAAAGTCGTCTTGGAAATGTCACACTCCCTCACTTTCACTTGGTGATAACCAGATCGAAGATCAACCTTAGAAAAGTGACTAGCCCCTTGAAGTTGATCAAAAAGGTCATCAATCCTCGGTAGCGGGTACTTGTTCATTATGGTTACTCTATTAAGTTGCCGGTAACCAATGCACATTCTAAGAGAACCATGCTTTTTCTTCACAAACAACACAGGTGCACTCCAAGGTGATTTACTAGCCCTACAAGACCCTTATCCAACAAATTCCTCAATTGCTACTTCAACTCCTTCAACTTCGTTGGGGACATACAGTAAGGGGGAATAGAAATGGATTGAGTATCAAAAAGGAGGTCTATACCAAAATCTGTTTCCCCTACAGGAGGAAAATCGGAAAGTTTATTAGGAAAGACATCAAGAAACTCATTAACCACCAAAACCGACTCAATCAGAAGGACTTTGGACTCAACATCCCTAACCCTCACAAGCTGATAGAGACAACCCTTAGAAATTAACATTTGGGCTTTAAGACAAGAAATGAATCTACCCTTCACCAACATATCACAAATTCCCCACTCAAGGATGGGTTCATTAGGGAATTAGAATTTAACCCTATGGGTTTTACAATCATTAGAAGCATAATATGCATGCAACCAGTCGATCCCAAGAATGACATCAAAATCCACCATCTCTATTCAACGAAATTATAAGGCAAGATTTTATGCAAAATGAAAACTGGACAACTTTTATAGACTCTTTTCGCAATAATGGACCACCAGCAAGGGTAGACACTTCATAAGGTTCACACAATAATTCAGCACTAACATGAAGCTTTTTGGCAACAAAAGGAGCAATAAAAGAAAGAGTGGCACCCGGATCTATCAATCCATACACATAAAAATCAAAAACTTTTAACATACAAGTAACAACATTGGGCACCTCATCAACTCCTTGTCTCCCTTGAAGAGCATAAAATCTATTTTGCCTTGGTGCACCCTCTTGTTGGCCTCCTCTTCCCCTTTGACCCTATGTTTACACCTTGGCCTTGTGGATGACCATCTCTACCTTTGTTTTGTGCATGAGGGCAATCAATAACTTTGTGACCCATCTCACAACAACCATATCAAGCATTAGAATTTCTGAAACACGGACCACTATGATTCTTTTCACACCTTGGACATCTAGGATTTACCATTCCTCCATTAGCACTTTGGAATCTTTGATTAGGCACCTATAATTGGCAAACCTCTTGTTGGAAGCATTGGATGACCCTTGTCCTTAGAACTTGTTGCTTTGAGGAAACCTACCACCTTTAGAACCTTGGAACCCACCTTCAAATTGAGCCCTCTTGGACTCACCGACTCATCTCTTACTAAGCTTTTCCCTCTCTAGTTGCTTGGCATATTTCATGAGCTAAGACAAATCCATAACTCCTACTAGCATTGCATTACGACACTCCTCATTAACCAAGTTGGATACACCCAACACAAATTTGTTCATCCTTGACCTAGGCTCGACAACCAATTGTAGAGAATACTTGGAAAGCTTGTTGAACATGAGGGCATACTCCCTCACACTCATAGACCGTTTCTTTGGATTCATAAATTCCATTATCTTCGCCTCCCTTAGCTCAATAGGAAAGAACCGGTTGAGAAATGCTGCATTTGAACTCCTCCCAAGGAATAGCATCATCATTCCCCTTCTCCATCTTCTATTGAGTGAACCGAGTTTGTGTCACACCTTTGAGTTGGTAGGCTGCTAACTTTGCTTTTTCCTCCGACCCCCATAATGAACAACACCTTATACACCTTATTGATGAATTCTTGGGGATCCTCATCTACCTTGGATCCATAGATTTTCGGTGGATTCATCCTAGTAAAATCCGTCACCCTTGAGGCCGGAGTAGGAGCATGAGGGGCTTGGGCCCCTTGGTTGATCTGATTAGATATAGCATGGGCCAACATTGCAATAGCATCTCAGAATTCCTCTTGGCTTACCCCTCCTTCTTAAGGAGCAGGATGAGTCGATTGCTCTTTGGGTGTACGGGCTCTTCTTCCTTTTGGAATCGTCATGATCTAGAATAGCGAAGAATATTTTCTAGGGGAAAAGTCTTATCTTAACTTCTATAGCACGATATAGATCATGAAGAAGGGAAACATTTCCTAAACCGCCTCATCGCCTCCCATTCATAGTTATGGCGCGCTTCACAACCATGAATAAGACTCTAATTGATGCAGTGTGTTCGATTCCGAGGACCATTAACAACCTAGTGCTCTGGTACCAAGTTTGTCACGACCCAAGCCTAGGGTCCAGATGTAACACAACAAATAGGAACCCGAAGGGACCCAAACAAGCCTCTTTGCACATCAATCACACATCCTTGGTCGTGGAAGCCAAGTAAAAAACAACTAGAGATACATAAAATAGGAAGTGGGACTAAGGGAAAGCTTGAATATAAACGAAGCACAAGAGTCAAGCTCATAACATAATAACATCACATATCCAAGATATGCCTCTAACTTAGAAGCAGCGGGGACCATGACACTTTCCAGGATCACCCTCATAATGTCAAATGTTCAGCATAAAGAAGTCTTAGAAATAGCAAGAGAAGGTGGACAGTGTCCCCGAACTTGAGGACTCACCAAGCTTATCTTCGAATAATCTCACTAGCCACGTGGAGGATGATCATGTAGGCATAAAGTATGTGTTAGTATGTTTTAATGTACTAAGTTTGTAGGATGCAATACAACAAGACATAAGCAAATATAGTCAAAATGCATAGACATAGACAATGGATAGTATAATAACAATATGACATGCATGATCAATGCTTGAAGTAAATCATGCTTGTATAAAACATGTTACATATATAGGAAGAGACCATCATCGTAGACCAAGCACACTAGAACTTGGAATCCAAGGCATGTCACCCCCATGGAAAGTGATTGAGGTATATGGGTAGATGAATTGGTCGATGGGCATGTCACCCCTATCACAGTGGTCAAGGTATATAACCCTCAACATAGTAGATAGGCATATCACACCCATCAAAGTTGTCAAGGTAGATAGGCATAACACCCCTCATCAAAGTGGTCAAGGAATATAACCCTTAACTGGTAGATGGGCATAACACCCCCCATCATAGTAGTTGAGGCATCGCACCCCCTCAACAAGGTGTGGTCAACTTGCAACACTATAGATGCTGTTCATGAATCCAATACGTACATATAATCCTTTCATCATCAAATAGTCACTAGACTCATGGACCATGCAATAGACCTTCAGTAACTCAAGAACCCTTAACCGGACATTTTGTCAAACACTTGGTGGGTGTGTGATGCTAGTTCAAAATCATGCAATTCAAGAGTGAAATCATGTGATAAAGCTTAATGTAAATCAACCCACCAACACTTGGTAACACCCTCATGCAAGATTCAATGAAAGTCCTTATCCAATCTCATCAGAACATAGATTCATAGCTCGAAACATGATTAAACAATCCACATTTCATGAAACCCCAACATAGGTTATAATTAATATTCATAGTAAGAAATACCCACAGATAAATCAACTTGAAAACATACAATGTACTTAAAAATAACGTTGGGCACCATGGATAAAAGGACCCAATGGTTGAAACCCACATACCTCAACTTTGGAGATTTCCTTGACGAAGATTTGAATGAGAACTTGAAGCTTAAATGAAGTTCATGAGATCCAGAATGAGTTTAGGATCCCTAAATTTGGATGAAATATTTGGCTAAGTGTTAGAAAGGGTTTTAGGGAATGTCTAGAATGATATGGGGTTGAAAAATAACTAAGTATAGGTATTTTTACGCATAAGAAGACTTAGGCCAAGGACCCCAAGGCCTTGGACCAAAACAGAAAAATTGGCAACAAAAATGTATCGGTGCGCACCCGCGCAGATCGATTTTGTTTTTCATAAATTTTGGAAAATCAAATTTTGATATGGTTGCTCTAAAATCCGGGTTATACCTATGGCCCACTCAGTTTTTTTCCCCTGATCACGAATATGAAGTCGAATTTTTAATATCATGAACGAATTTTGAGATATATGAAAATTACAAATTTAGGCATTTTCGAGCACTTTTTGGGGCGTTTCAATATCTCCCCTCTCTTGGGAATATTCATCCCCGAATGTAAAAGAAATGTATATAAGAGAAAAAATTAAGATGATTTCAGCCCAACACATGAATTCAACATATGTAATAAAACACCATTTCAAAAATCTCAATATAAGTGTAAAAATCATCATAAACTTGTCAACATAAACATGAATGCATGCAAATGAAATAAAGGGTGAAACTTAAGACTTCAAATCACATAGGAGATCTAAATTAGTACCTTAGGATTGAGTAGAATGGAAGAGATAGGGATGTCGCTTTTTCATGTCTGCCCCGGATTCCCATGTGGCACTCTCAACTTGTTGGTTTCTCCAAAGAACCTTGACGGAAGTAACATTCTTGTTCCTCAACCTCTTCACTTGCCTATCCAAAATTTCTACCGGAACCTCTTCATATGTCAAGTTGTCTTCAAAACACCCATAACATCTAAAGGAGCACCCCCATAATTGTAATTCCCTTATATCTCAAATCGAGGATATTTAAACACCCCTACATGTAGCTCGAAAAGACCTTATGATGCATTTTTATAATATCTCAAAATTCGTGCAACATTTCACTAATTTGATGTTATATTCTTGTTCAGACAGCAAAATTGAGTGGAAGAACGAGTCCCTATAAGATATACTTTATTCGTGCCAAGAAAAATAATTTTTGGTGAAACTTCGCAAAAATAGTAGCTATCACCGATGGGTCCGCGACGCGGACCTTATGCGGACTAGTTCAAAATTTTCTAAAAAATTATTCTTTTTACTCCAAGGCAATTGGGTAATAACCCTATAACTATATACATGGAAATCCCTCATTGTCTAGCCATTTTGAGCCCTATAAACCAAACAAAAACCTCTCAAAATCCTCTCTAGTTTTCATCAAATTATCCATTCATTTTCAACATTTTCAAGAGGTCTTGTTGGAATTCAAGGAAATTAAGTCAAGCCCCAAGTCCTCTTTAAGATTCAAGTGTCCCAATCTCTTTCCGGATCTAAGGATTTTATTCAAGCCTCAAGTCTCCATTTCAAATCTTCTTCAAGAAAATCTCCAAAGTCAAGGTATATGGGTTTCTTTCATGGGTTTCTTTCACCCATGATGCCCGAACTTCCTTTTTTGAAAAAGTTGCATGATTTAAAGTTGATTTACTCATGATCTTATTTATTATGAAAATCACTGCACACTATGTTGAGATTTATGAAATTGTGACTGTTTGAAATCGCTTGGGCATGAAATTGTGACTGTTTGAAAATCGTTGCACATTATGGAGAAGGTCTTCCCTTGTTGTTTGAAATGAAATGTTGTGATGAGCTAGTTCTATGATATCTACTGAACAGGCCATGCCATAAGGTAGAAAGACTAATGATTCCTACCGAAAAGATCATATCGTAAGGTATGGACCCCCTACTGAAAAGGCCATGCCATAAGGTAGAATAACTAATAGTTCCCACCAAAAAGATCATATCCTAAGGTACGGACACCCTACCGAAAAGGCCATGGTGTAAGGTATAAAGGCTAATGCTTCCCATCAAAAAGATCATATCATAAGGTATGGACATTCTATCGAAAAGGCCATGCCATAAGGCAAAATGAATTATGGCTCCTACCCAGAAGATTTTATCATAAAGTAGGGGACATCTTATACTATCTACCAAAAAGACTATGTTGTATGGTAGGGGTATTAGTAACACTCTCCAAAAAGGTTATATAGTAAGGTGAGTGGCGGCCATTTGGTCCATTTCATCAAGATTGGTAAGAAAGGGTGGAGTATGTATTTTATAATGAGTTACATTCTTTGATCATGATTTACAAGCATGTTTTACCTTAAGCATTGTTCATGCATGCCATGTTGCTAATATACTATTTCTTGCTATGATTATGCATTTTGATTATTGCCTATCTCTTATTGTATTGCATCCCACATACTTAGTATATTCCAACATACTAACACATACTCTATGCATACATAATATCACTATATAGGAATCGGAGCCCCGCTTGAGCATCTCCACCCACGTGGACAGCACGGTTTTGCTCAAGCTTGTTGGTAAGTCCTCTATTTCAGGGACGTTACTTATGATCTCTTGTTATGTATTATGACTTTCCCATTGACTCATGTATTGACTATGAGGGTGAGCCCGGTTGCTTTGTCTTGGCCCTCGCTCTTATCTATGTAATAGAGGTGTTGTTGGACAGGTTTTGTATCTATGCTATGAGCTTGACTCTATTAACTCTTGATGTTTATGATATGGAAGTTTCTCCTTAGTCCCAATTTCCCCTTGTTTACATTTATTTCTTAGTGTCATTCTAATTGCTTCCGCGACCAAGGATGTGTAATGATATGCTAATGAGGCTTGTTTGGGTTCCTTCAGGTTCCCCATTCGCCGGTCACGTCTAGGCCCTAGGCTTGGGTCATGACAAAGGTGGTATCAAAGCACTAGGTTGTTATATCCTCAGAGTCCAACACACCATGTCGATTAAAGTCTTATTCATTGTTGTGTTGTGCACTACAACTACGAGTAGGAGCTATGAGACGTTTTAGGAGATGTTTCCCTTCTTTGTGTTCAAAGTCGTGCTATAGAGTTGAAGTAAGTTTTTCCCCTAGCAATTGCTCTTTGACATGCTAGTTGATCATGCCTAACCCAAGAGGAAGAAGGCTAATGGAGAGCTTCGAGAGGCTCTCACTTTACTTGCACAAGTTGTGGCCAACCAAGCCACTCAAAGGGCCCAAGCCCCTCATGCTCCTACACCAGCTTCTCGGGTGAGAGACTTCATGAGGATGAGCCCACTAGAGTTCTATGGATCAAGGGTGGATGAAGATCCACAAGAATTTATTGATGAGACTTATAAGGTATTGGGCATCATGGGTGTTAGATCGGAAGATAAGGTAGAGTTGGCAGCCTACCAACTCAAAGGGGTAGCAAACATGGTGCAATCAATGGAGGGAGGAGAAGGGAGTCAACAATGTAGTTCTATGGGAAGAGTTCAAGGCAGTCTTTCTTAATTGGTTTTTTCCTCTTGAGCTTAGGGAAGACAAATTGGTAGAATTCATGAATTTGAGACAAGGGTCAATGAGTGTGAGGGAGTATGCCCTCAAGTTCAACAAACTCTCTAAGTATGCTCCTCACTTGGTTGCCGACCCAAGGGCTAGGATGAACAAATTCGTGATGGGTGTCTCCGACTTGGTAAAATATCGGTCTGCTGTGTTGATTAGAGATATGGATTTGTCCTGCTTGATGACTTATGCCGAGAAAATGGAGGGGGAGAAGTTGGGAAAAGAAGGTGCAATGAGGCCAAGAGGGCTCGATGGGATAGTGACTCCCAAGGTCTAGGATAGAACGATGTTCCAAGCAAGAAAGTTGTTAAGAATGGGGCACCAAACCAAAGGCCCCAAGGAGATGATGGGGTGACTCATCCTAGATGCCCAAAGTGTGGAAGGAAACATGGTGGTGCATGTTGGAGTAACATGGGTGCATGCTTTTGATGTAGAGAAATGGGCCACTAAATTTTGAATTGCCCATATGCTCAGAACAAGGGTGAATATGGTCATGTTGATCATGGGAATGCTCCAAAACATAATCGGGTCTATGTTCTTCAAAGGAGGCAAGAGGTAGATGAGACACTCAATGTTGCTACCGATATGTTCAAGTTTCCTTAACTTAGAGGTGTGTGCATTGTTGGTCCGGGTGCCACTATTCCCTTCATTATTTTTTTAGTTGTTTGTGGACTTCTTGTGTGTGTCCCGAGTTGCTATGTGAATCTCTTGGTTATTACCGCTTTGTTAAGTCTATTGTTGCTCGAAGGTTGGTAAGTATTGTTTCATGGTCATGTGGTGTCTAGGTCTTGCCTTGTGATTTTGTTGGATTGGATGTGGTGAGTTTGAGATCATACTTGGAGGGGATTGTTTGCATGAATGTTGTGTCTCCATTGATGGTAATGCCCATACAGTTAGATTCCAATTCCTTAATCACCCGTCTTTGAGTGGTAGTGGAGGGGTAAGTCCATCTCTTGTTTAAGGTACAATTGATCTCCAAGGGATTGCATTTATCATCTTGTAAGAGTTAGGGGTATTGAGCCTAAGTTATCTCTATTGGGTTGTTTCCGGTGACAAATGAGCTATTAAATGTCCTTTCCAGTATGTTGTATTTGGAGTGGTGTCTTTTGGTTAACTTATGAACCGGTCATGTCTATAGGTCTCATGAATACGGTCTTTAATCCCTACCTTGTTATGATTGTGGTGGTTCTTGGTGATGATGTGTTGATTGCCTCTGGAAGTAGGGAGAGCTTGTGAGTCGTGTGAGGATGATGTTGTGAATTTGGAGGACGTGAGGTTGCTTGATAATTATAGAAAGTGAAGACCTTTGGGTGGAAAGAAGGTGGTTGGAGGAGTTCATTGGTTCACTAGGTTGGGTGAGGTTAAGAGTGGTGGTGTAAGCGCTTTGATGGTTCCGAATCTTCTATGTTTGAAGGGGGTCTAGTAAAATAAGGCTTTGATTTCCATCTTGATAGAGTTGGAGGTCTTGGTGAGGGATGGTTGATTGGAGGTTTTCTCCCAAGGGGGAGATGGTGACATTTGGTACTAAGTGGCTTGTGTGTGTGTTAAAGTTGATTGACAATCCTTTCATTATTCCTTATTCTTAGTGAGATTTGGCTATGTATCTATTGGTGCTAGAAAGGCTTATAAGGGTTGCTTCATGTTCTTATTACATAAAGTCTTATCTTATGATCTTGGTGGTATTTGGTTTGATGGATTGGAGGTCTTGAGGTGGTTTACGGTACCAAGTGGGTTATGTGATTAAGGTTGACAAATGAGTTTAGGGTTGTGAGTCGTTATAGAATGTAGAGGGAGGTTGGTAAGGTTGCATAAGATTGGAATTAACTAGGGATATTGTTATGGTTTGTCTATTTTTTTCATGCTTCTAGCTTGAAGGGATGTGGTAGTGACTCTATTTCTATAGAACTCGTGAGATTATGGGTGTTATGGAGGATAAGTTGACTTAGGAAGAGGTCCGGATGGAAGTATTGGATGGAAGGGTTGATCAAGTTGATTGATAAGGGTGTAGTATTTGTCAAGGCCCTTTGCAAGAATCATCAAGTTAAAAGTCTCTCGGGGAGCCAGAGTGGGCATGGAAAGCAATACCCATACCTCCTTCATTCTATTCAAGCTTATGATAACATGTCAACTCCTTTTTTTGATTCCAAGTCTTATACTTCATCCCCTATGTCATTTGCATGCACTCATGTTTATGTGGATAAGTTCATGATGGTTTTGACACTTGAGATTTTAAAAATGGTGTTTAAGTGCATTGTTGCATTCTTGTTGGGGCTGATTTCCTCATAATCATAATTCACTTATACCTCAATTCGGGGATATTTAAACACCCCTCCATATAGCTCGGAAAGACCCTATGATGCATTTTTTTCAATATCTCAAAATTCATGCAAAATTTCGCAAATCCGACTTCATATTCTTGTTCAAAGGGCAAAATTGTGTGGGGAAACGAGTACCTACAAGGTATACTTTGTCCATGCCAAGAAAATAATTTTTGGTGAATCTTTGCAAAAATAGTAGCTGTCTGTAACGGGTCTGCGACACGGACCTGATGCGGACCTGACGCGGACTAGTTCAAAAATTTCTGAAAATTGTTCTTTTTACTCCAAGGCAATTGGGTAATATCCCTATATGATATGGAAGTTTCTCCTTGGTCCCAATTTACCCTTATTTACATTTATCTCTATTGTCGTTCCAATTGCTTCCGCGACCAAGGATGTGAAATGATATGCTATGAGGCTTGTTTGGGATTCCTTCGGGTTCCCCATTCGCCGATCACGTGTAGGTCCTAGGCTTGGATTGTGACAAAGGTGGTATCAAAGCACTAGGTTGTTAGATCCTCGGAGTCTAACACATCGCGTCGATTAGAGTCTTATTCATAGTTGTGTTGTGCACCACAACTATGTAGGTGAGTGGGGGCCATTTGGTCCATTTCATGAAGATTGGCAAGAAAGGGTTGAGTATGTATCCCATAATGAGTTACAT
This sequence comes from Solanum clarkiae, assembly GCA_011800125.2. NCBI lineage: Eukaryota > Viridiplantae > Streptophyta > Magnoliopsida > Solanales > Solanaceae > Solanum > Solanum clarkiae. The sequence goes on along the minus strand of JAABOM020067727.1, from coordinate 20,311 downwards.
TCTTTGATCATGATTTACAATGCATGTTTTACCTTAAGCATTGTTAATGCATGCCATGTTGCTAATGTACTATTTCTTGCTATGATTATTTCCTATCTCTTATTGCATTGCATCTACATACTTAGTACATTCCAATATACTAACACATACTCTATGCATACATGTTATCACCATGTAGGAACCGGAGCCCCACTTGAGCATCTCCACCCACGTAGCTAGCACGGTTTCACTCAAGCTTGTTGGTAAGTCCTCCATTTCGGAGACATTAAATATGATCTCTTGTTATGTATTATGACTTTCTCTTTGACTTAATGTATTGACTATGAGGGTAATCCCGGTTGCTTTGTCTTGGCCCCCTCATTTATCTTTGCAGTAGAGGTGTTATTGGACATGTTATGTATCTATGCTATGAGCTTGACTCCATTGACTCTTGTTGTTTATGATATGGAAGTTTCTCCTTAGTCCCAATTTCCCCTTGTTTACATTTATCTCTTATTGTCATTATAATTGCTTCTGAGACCAAGGATGTGTAATGATATGCTATGAGGCTTGTTTGGGGTTCCCCATTCACTGGTCACATCTAGGCCCTACGCTTGGGTCGTGACACTATAGCACTTGGGTCACCCATACACTCCCTCAACATAGACACATGGAATACCAGATGAACCATATTCATATCATTGGACAACTCCAACTCATAGGCCACATTACCAATCCTCCTCAACACTCTATGAGGACCCACAAATCGTGGACTCAATTTACCCTTCTTACCAAAATGAACCACACCCATCATGGGCGAGACCTTCAAATAGACCCAATCACTATACCTTGAATTCAAGATCCCTTTTCCTCACATCGGGATAGGACTTTTGTCAACTTTGGGCTTTTTTCAACCTTTCCCTTGTCATCCTCACCTTCTTCATGGCTTCCATAACCAGATCCGAACCTAACAAAGCCATCTCCCCCACCTCGAACCATCTAACCGGGGATCTATAACGTCTACCATAGAAAGCCTCAAAAGGAGTCATACCATTGCTTGAATGACAACTATTATTGTAAGCAAACTCAATGAGTGGAGATGTTCATCCCAACTACCCTTAAACTCTAAAACACAAGCTCTAAGCATATCCTTAAGAGTTTGGATAGTTCTCTTGGCTTGGCTATCCATTTGATGGTGAAAGGCCGTATGATGCTTTACCTTGGTACTAAGACCTCTTTAGAAGGACCTCCAAAAATGAGAAGTGAATTGAGCACCACGATCCGAAATGATAGACAAAGGCACCCCATGCAATCTAACCAACTCATGAATGTACAATCTAGCATAATCTTCTGCACCATAAGTAGACTTAACTGGTAGGAAATGAGCCAACTTTGTTATTCTATCAACCACAAGCCAAATAAAATCAAAATGCTTTCTAGTCTTAGGCAACCCCAAAATCCATGTTGATTTCCTCCCACTTCCAAGTAGGAATCTATATATCTTTGGCTAGGCCACCTGGCCTTTGATGCTCGGCTTTAACTTGTTGGCAATTATGACAACCGGATAAAAACTTAGTAATATCCCTCTTCATACCACCCCACTAAAACACTTCCCTCAAATCTCTATAAATCTTTGTAGAACCGGGGTGAATAGAATAGGTAGAATTATGAGCCTCATATAGAATCTTCTTTCTAAGTCATCCACACTAGGGACACACAACCTACCTTTGTACCTAAGGGCACCATCTCCCTTTGGGAGAAAAACCTCCACTTTGCCATCTCTCACCAAGGCCTTCAACTCTAACAAGGTGGGGTCAAGATCTTGCTTTGCCTTTACCTCCTCAACAAGGAAGACTTTGAACCATCAAAAACCACTACACCACCATTATCAACCTCCTCCAACCTAACTCCCAACATAGCCAACCGATGAACCTCCAGCCACCTTTTTGCCACCATCATCAACATGCACTAGGCTACCCATAGACACCCTACGGAAAGTATCGGCCATAACATTAGCCTTACCAGGGTGATAACGCACACTCATATCATAATCTTTAAGAAGCTCTGACCACCTTTGTTGTCTCAAGTTGAGATCTTTTAGGGTGAACTCATATTGGAGACTCTTATGATTGGTAAACACATCAACATGCACCCCATACAAATAATGACGTCAAATCTTCAAAGCAAATACCACGACAGCCAATTCAAGATCATGGGTAGGATAATTCTTTTCACGCACCTTAAGTTGCCCAGAGGCATATGCTATTACTTTACCATTTTGCATAAAAAAAACATAACCCAAACCAATTCTTCAGGCATCACAATACACAACAAGCCCTTCCAACCCTTCTGGTAGGGCAAGATAGGAGTGGAGATAAGCTTATCCTTCAAAGTTTGGAAACTCTTCTCAAATTCACCAGTCCACACAAATTTTTCCTTCTTTTGGGTTGACTTAGTCGTAGGAGAAGCAATAGAGGAGAAACCACTAACAAACCTCCATTAGTAACCCGGTCAAACCCAAGAAACTTCTAATATTCGATGGAGTCAAAGGTGTAGGACAATTTCTAATTACTTCCATCTTCTTAAGATCCATCTTAATACCATCAGCCGATACCACATGAACTAGAAAGAAAACCACTTTCAACCAAAACTCAATTTTTCGTACTTTGCATACAACTTCTCCTTCAAGATTTGTAGCACTACCCTCAAGTGATCCACATGCTCCTCCTCAATATGGGAACAGATCAAGATATCATAAATAAGTACCACAATAAAAAAATCAAGGTAGGGTTGAAGACCTTATTCTTAGGATCCATGAAGATAGCCGGTGCATTAATCAACCCGAAGGATACAATCACAAACTCAAAATGTCCATACCTAGTCCAGAAGGCCATCTTGGGAATGCCACACTCCCTCACTTTCACTTGGTGATACCGGACCGAAGATCAATCTTAGAGAAGTGACTAGCCCCTTAAAGTTGGTAAAAGATCATCTATCCTTGGTAGAGGATACTTATTCTTTATGGTAACCTTATTAAGTTGGCGGTAATCAATACATGTTCTAAGAGTGCCACCCTTATTCACAAACAACACTGGTGCACCTCAAGGTCTAATCAAATCAATCTCCAACAAATCCATCAATTGCTCCTTCAACTCCTTCAAATCCATCGGAACCATACAGTAAGGGGGAATAGAAACGGGTTGAGTATCGGGAAGGAGATCTATGCAAAAATCTATTTCCCTTTCTGAAGGAACGCCGGGAAGCTCACTAGGAAAGACATCAAGGGACTCATTAACCACCAGGATTGACTTTATAGGAAGGACCTTGGACTCAACATCCCTAACCCTCATAGATGGTAGAGACACCCCTTAGAAATCAACTTTTGGGCTTTAATGCAAGAAATGAATTTACCCTTGACCACCACATCATGACTCTCCAACTCAAGTACGGATTCATTAGGGAATTGGAATTTGACCCTACGGGTTCTACAATCAATAGAGGTATAATATACATGTAACCAATCTATCCCAAGAATGACATCAAAATCCATCATATCCAACTCAACAAATCACAAGGCAACATTTTACGCAAAATGAAAACAGGATAATTTCTACAGACTCTTCTAGCAACAATGGATGCACAAATGGGAGTAGACACCTCATATGGCTCACACAACAATTTGGGTTTAAAAGAAAGAGTGCACTCAGGTCTGTCAATGCATACACATCAAAATTAAAGACTTTTAACATACTGGTGACGATATCGAGCACCTCATATACCCCTTGCCTCCCTTGAAGAGTATAGAACCAATTGTACCTTGGGACACCACCTTATTGACCTCCCCTTCCTCTAGGACCCGCATTTGCACCTTGGCCTTGTGGATAGTAATCCTAGCCTTGTGTTGCTTACGAGGACAATCCATTACCTTATGACCCACTTCACCACACCCATAACAAGCATTAGTATCCTTCAAACATAGGCTAGTTTGACCTCTACCACATCTTGGGCACATAGGATTAGGCACCACACCAGCACCACCTTGGACCCTTGGGTTGTCATTAGCAAACCTTCTACTAGGAGCATTGGAAGACCCCTGGCCTTGATGAAACCAGCCATCCTTGGAGCTTTAGAATCTACCTTCAAAACGGGCCCTCTTGGCCTCACACATTCTCCTCTTTCTCAACATTTCCTCCTCCAATTGTTTAGCATAAGTCATGAGGCGGGACAAGTCCATATCACCTATCAACATGGTGGCACGACATTCCTCATTCACCAAATCGAATACACCCTCACAAACTTGTTCATTCTAGACCTTTGCTCGGCTACCAATTGTGGAGCATATTTAGAGAGTTGGTTGAACTTAAGTGCATGCTCCCTCACACTCATAGACTATTGCTTTAGATTCATAAATTCCATCATTTTGGCCTCTCTTAGCTCAAGAGGGAAGAACTGGTTAAGACATGTTGCCTTAAACTCCTCCCAAAGAACAACATTGTTGTTCCCCTTCTCCTCCTTTAATTGAGTAAACCATATTTGGGATACCACTTTGAGGTGGTAGGCCACCAACTCCGCTTTCTCCTCCGATCTAACACCCGTAATAGATAATACTTTGTACACCCCATCAATAAATTCTTGAGGATCCTCATCCACCTTAGACCCATGGAGCTTCTGTAAGTTTATTCTTGTAAAATACCTCACCCTAGAAGCCGAAGTAGAAGTATGGGGGCTTGGGCCTCTTGGTTGATTTGATTAGTCATGGCTTAAGCTAACATGGTAATAGCATTTTGAAACTCTTCATAAGGTGGTTGTTCTTCATGTGAACGAGCTCTTCTTGCTCTTGGAATAGGCATGATCTAAAATAACAAAGAACATTCGATAGGAGAAAGGCCTACCTTAAGTTCTATAGCATTAAATAGATCAAGAAGAAGGGAAACATTACCTAAAATGCCTCATAGCCTCTTGCTCATAGTTATGGTGCACTTCACAATCATGAACAAGACTCTAATCGGTGTGGTGTGTTGGATGCCGAGGACCATTAACAACCTAGTGCTCTGATACCAAGTTTGTCATGACCCAAGCCTAGGGCCTAGATGTGACATGGAGAATAGGAATCGAAGGGACCCCAAACAATCCTCTTAGCATATCATTTACACATCCTTGGTCGTGAAAGAAATTAAACAAGAACAAGAGAGAATAAATAAGGATAAAGGGACTTAGTGAAGTCTTTTATAGCATAAATCAAAAAGAGTCAAATGTCAAAACATAATTACATCACTTGTACAATAACACCTCTAAATATAGACTTGAGCAGGGGCCAAGAGACTTACCGGTCTCACCCTCATAATGTAAAGAGTTCAACATTAAGAAATGACAAAGGCAAGAGTAGCACAACTAATGTCCCCGAACTTTGAGGACTCACCAATAGCTTATCTTCAAGATATCACAACTAGCCACAGGGAGGATGATCGTGAGGAGCTCCGATTCTAACATGGTAACATCATATAGGCATAGAGGATGTACTAAGTAAGTAGGATGCAATGCAACAAGAGATAGGCAACATAATCAAAATGCATAGACATAGATAGTGGATAGTATAATAACAATATGACATGCATGATCAATGCTTGAAGTAAAACATACTTGTATAAAACATATTACATGTATAGGAAGAGACCACCATCATAAACCAAGCAAACTAGTACTTGGAATCCAAGGCATGTCACCCCCTTGGAAGGTGATTGAGGTATATACCCCTCAATTGGTAGATGGGCATGTTATCCCCCATCAAGTGGTAAAGGTATATACCCTTCAACATGGTAGATGGGCATGTCACGCCCTATCAAAGTGGTAAAGGTATACACCCTTCAACATGGTAGATGGGCATAGCACCCCCCATCAAAGTGGTATAGGTATATACCCCTTAACTGGTAGATGGGCATAACATCCTCCTCAACAAGGTGTGGTCAACTTGCAACACTATCGATACTTTTTATGAATTCAATACATACATACAATCCTTTCATCATTATATAGTCACTTGACTCATAGGCCATGCCTTCAATACTCAAGAATCCTTAACCGGTCATTTTATCAAATACTTGGTGGGTGTGTGATGCTAGTTTAAAATTATGTAATCCAAAAGTGAAATCAGGATAAAAAACTTAATGTAAATCAACTCACTAACACTTGGTAACACCATCATGAATGATACATTAAAATCCCTCATCAACTCTCATCATTAAATATAGATTTCATAGATCAAAATATGTTTAAACAGTCTGCATTTCATGAAACCCCAACATAGTTTCTAATCAAATTCATAGAAAGAAATACCCATAGATAAATCAACTTGAAAATATGCAATTTATTTAAATGAAAGACTGGGCACCATGGGTGAATCCAATGGTTGAAACCCATATACCTCAACTTTGGAGATTTCCTTGATGAAGATTTGAATGAGAACTTGAAGCTTGAATGAAGTTTTTGAGCTCTGGAATGAGTTTCGGACACTTGAATTTGGATGAAATATTTGATTAAGTATTAGAGAATGTTTTGGGGAATGTCTAGAATGATATGAGGTTGAAAATGACTAAGTATATGTGTTTTTTATGCATAGGAAGGCTTAGGCCCAAGACCCCAAGACCTTGGACAAAACTAGAAACAAAATGTACAAGTCTGCGCACTGGCCATGTCACGCCAGGGGCGCAGATTGATTCAATTTTTTTTACATTTTGGAAAATCAAATTTTGATATGGTTGCTCTAACATCAGGGTCATACCCATTCTCCATTCAATTTTGTCCTCTGATCACGAATATGAAGTTGAATTTTTGATACCACGTATGGATTTTGAGATATATGAAAATTACGAATTTGAGAATTTTCAAGGCACATTTTCGGGCACTTTTTGGGGCGTTTGAAAGATGGCACTTTTTGGGGCGTTTCAGAGATGACACTTTTTGAGGCATTGTATGCGATGTAATCTACATCTCCGATAGGATGGTTTGAAGTTGGAGAGATATCTTTGATTTTTCCTGATTTGGTACTTGAAGCAATGGAGAAAGTGAGGATTATAAGGGAGAGGTTGAAAACAACCCAAAGTCACTAAAGGTCATATTCGGATGTTAGAAAGAGGGATCTGGAATTCAATGTGGATGGTTGGATGTATCTCAAGGTATCTCCTATGAAAGGTAGTGTATGATTTTGCAAGAAGGGAAAATTAAGCCCTTGGTATGTAGCACCTTACAAGATCTTGGAGAGGATTAGTAAGTTGGCTTAAAGTTGGAGTTGTCAATGGTTCATCTGATATTCCATGTGTCAATGTTGTGAAAGTATATTGGTGATCCACTTATTATTGTGCCTTTGAATGACTTGAGTAATGAGCATACTTTAACCTATGAAGAAGTTCAGGTTGAGATTTTGGACTGGAAAGTTAAAAGATTGAGAAATAAGGAAGTTCCATACATCAAAGGTTTGAGGAGAAATCAACAAGTCTATATCTCTATGTCATATTACATGCATGCATATTCATGAATTAATTTCTAACGATGTTCTAAAGTTGCATTATTGCATTCACGATGAAACGTGAGTAATGTACTCTACTCTACTCAAGCTTACCTTGATCCTATTCGAGGAGGACGAAGGTTCCCAAGGAGCAAATATTGTAACACCTCCCAAAATGACTTTATACGACCTTATGAATGAAACCTTGCATATTGCAGTTTTCATAATCTTTTTCAAAAATCCAAGGTCGGCTTCTTCTTCAGGAGGCAAAATTATGTTGGAAAATGCTCTTTTTTATCTTTAGGTAGACTGTATTGAAAAAAATATTTCATAAAAAATTATTTATCCAGAAAGGTAGGTGACCAATCTGTGTACAAAAAGGGTCTTGTTATGTACAAAAGTGATCTACACATATTTCTAAGTCCAATAGGGAAAAATTAAACTTCCTGCAAAAAATACTTATGGGTGAACAAGTCCGCATCGCGCCAGTGGTCCCTTACAACTCAAAATTCTTCGAACAATTCTAATTTCAAGTGAAGTCATTGGAATTCTTTCCTTACAGACTTAAAAAAGTATTTGGACCATTTTTGGGACATAAAACCTATTCTATATAAAGCTTAACCCGCAAATTAAATCACTTTTCATCAAACCACTCCTTACGAAAATTCTCTCTCTAGACTAACTCAAGTGAAGTGAAATCCTCAATTTTCTTTAAGCTTTCCAAGTCAATCACTAATGGTATATGAGAGTCATCCATATAATCCTTTCTTCTATGGATTTCCTTCTCAATTCTCATCTTCTATCTTAATTCAATTATACAATTGTATGGGTTTTCTCTACTCCAACTCAAATTCTTCAACTATGAATGAGATGATGACTATTGACCTATCCTACTATGAATTCAAGATAATTGCACGAAACTGATGGTTTTTCCATAAATAAATGTCAAGTATATGATGATTAGGGCTTTTTGAAATTGATGTAAGTTCCTTCACAAATCATTCAATATGATTTCAGTTGCATGATTCCTACATGATTTTCATCTAATTGCATGATTTTAACCCAATTATTCATGAACCCACACATGATCCTAGTTTCCTATGACAAAGCTATAATTTTTATGAAGTATGATATAAAAAGTATATTTTAGTGATGATGATTATGATTTAGTGAAAAGGGGTGACTTATGTGTCACGCCTTCAATCTAAAAACACGGACAGGCACTCGATGCCCTCCAAGCCCTAGAGAACCTACATATAACATGTGTGACTATGCATATGTTAATATAAATATCTACTTCGTTAGCTAACTAGTTGATCCTCGCCCATCTTTGGCTGCCTGTTAGGAGATTATGTAAGTAGCATCAAGACTTACACACTAGACTTGGCCATTGGGGCCATAACTATTTAGAGACAAGATGCAACCGAACTATGTACAATAAGTCTACAAAGCCTCTATAAGATAACATAGGTTGGGACAAGCCCTGCATTACTTTGAGCTATTATATCATACCAAAATTCACATACTACAAACTCAAAAAATCCCCAGATCAACTTGGAGCTCACCAAAAGCAGCCAAGTGTCAGGTGCACCTATACTGGAGGTCTACTAGCTGCAGGACCTATACTTGCAACATGAGTAAAGAAATAGCATAACTTATAATGACCCCAAAAAGTGCCCTAAAATATGCCTCGGAAGTGCCTGAAATCGTAATATTTATATATCTCAAAATTCGTGTGTGATATCAAAAATTCGACTCCGTATTCTTGATCAAAGGGTCAAATGGAGTGGAAAATGGGTCTAATCCCAATTTAAGAGCAAACAGTTAGCAATTTTATTTTTCATAATTTTTTATTTTCAGAATCGATCCGCGACATTTTTATCTCGGTCCAAGGCTTTTAAGTCTTGGGCCTAAGTGTTCCTTAACGTGGAAATACCTATACTTAATCATTTTTCATCCTCATATCATTCTAAACATTTCCCATTACTCATTCAGAAACTTAGCCAATGTTTCATCCCCTAAAATTCAAGTCTTAAAACCTCATCCAGATCTAAGGATTTCCTCCCAAGCTTCAAGTCTCCATCTCCAGTCTTCATCAAATTTATCTCCAAAGCTAATATATATGGGTTTCTTTCATGTGTTCCTTTCACCCATGATGCCCATGCTCCCTTTTACCTAAAATTATATGATTTAAAGTTAATTTACAAATTGGTCTTACTTATTATGAAATTCACTGCATAGTATGTTGGGGTCTATGAAATTGTGATTGTTTCACCTATGATGCCCATGCTCCCTTTTACCTAAAATTGCATGAATATTTCTTGAGGGTGTTACCAAGTATCTATTGATGGTTTTACATTGAGTTTTCTGGAATAATAATACTCTTGAATTGCATGGTTTTACACTAGTACTACACACCTTCTAATGTTTGATAAAATCTTCGGTTATGGTTTGTTAATGAATTGAAGGTCCTATGCAGGTCTTTTGAGTTGAACGACTACATGATGATGAAATGATGATGGAATGATGATGAAATGATGATAAAAAGGAGTGTATGTATATGATGATGAAAGGAGTGTATGCATATATGATATTATCTCTATAGTATTGGGGATAACCAAGCCTAGCTCGGGGGGTTGTAGGCCTAGGTAACCTTATTGAGGGGTTGGTACCTCGATCACCTAGCTCGGGGGGTGGTAGGCTCGAGTAAACTTGTTGGGGGTTGGTATCCATCAACCTTGTTGGGGGTTTGTACCCCATCAACTTTGTTAGGGGCTTTGTACTCCATTTACCTTGCTGGGGGGTTTGTACTCCATCAACCTCATGAAGGGGTTTGTACCTTATGCGCCTCTCCAAGGAGGTGGTAGGCCTTGGATTGCACTATTATGATCACTCCCTACACTCGTATTATGTTTTATATAAGCATGATTTTACTTCAAGCATCATTCGTACATGTCATATTGCTATATGCTGATCATTGCCTACACTTATGCATTTTGATTATGAACTTATCTCTTGTTGCATTGTATCCTACATGCTTAGTACATTCAAATGTACTAACGCATACTCTATGCCTACATGATATCACCATGTAGGAACCGGAGCTCTTATTGATTTTGGCTAGTACGACTGTCTCTCAAGTTTGTTGGTAAGTCCTCCATTCTGGGGATGTTGCTTATGATCTCTTTTTATGTACTAAAACTATCTATCCTTTATTTACGTATTAGCTATGATGGTGAGCCCGGTTGTTTGTCGTGGCCCTTGCTCTTATTTATATAGTAGAGGTGTTGTTGGACATGTTATGTATGTATGCTACAAGCCTTGACTATCTTGCTTTTTGATGTTATGATATGGAAGTTTACCCTTAGTCCCAATTCTCTTGTTTATGCTTATCTCTTAGAGTCATTTTTAATTGCTTCCGCGACTAAGGATGTGTAATGATATGCTATGAGGCTTGTTTAGGGTTCCTTTGGGTTCCCCATTCGCCAGTCACATCTAGGCCCTAGGTTTGGGTCGTGACATAAGTAAAATGAAAACTCAAGTGATATCAATCAGCCATAAAGAAATGCATAGATCATAATGAAAGACCACTTTTATTATACTTGTGGAACCATGTATATTACATTCTTTTCTTTACTTTTTGGTGCTTTATAATTCTTTTAGATATGTAATACAAATGACTAACTGATCAATGATAAAAGAGAATGACCCATGCTAGAATGTTAACACTTGAGATGTTATCCTCAAAGCTATACAAATTGGATTGACCTATGCTACGCTTTCGTCCTTGGCTGCCACCCTCATAAACTAAGTGAGATCAACCTATGCTAGGATTTTGCCCCTGGTTTCCATGCACACTGTGAACAATATTCAAGTTATTCTTTAATAATTTAAGATTGTTACATTGGTGGTCATGATAACTTTGAAGCTTTAGAACTGTGTTCCCTTAGTGTAGGCTATGACAATGGTCACTTATGACAGTACGTTAATATAAGAGTTGAATGTAACATTAATGTGTTACTTAGGAGTTTAATAATATAATTGACTTCACAAATGAAAGTAGACTCATCATGCTAGTGCTTGGAAGAACAAGATGTAAATTTACTAATAAACAACACTGCCGCTATTGGAATAGCATTTGAGAAGCTTACTAGTTGATAGTGACACAAGTGTTAGATTTCATGCAAAAGAGTATGAAATTGGATAGCCTTACATACCTTGTTGTACGACCTTGTTATCACCTCAAAGTAACCTCTTTTCTTCCCAAATATTTATCTACAATAAAGTGGGTGATAAAATTAGTATTAGTAGCTAATAAACATGTGTTGGCAGTACAATCTTACCTAAAATAACATCCAGGCAGCCTGTTTGTAATTACCAACCCAAGGATATTCTTTCAACCCTTCCTCCTCTAATTGCATTTGGGTAATGCATATTTTTGTATACATAGTGCACCTCTGCTTGTTTTTAGTTCCATTATTCGCTTATAGTTCACAAAGTACAACACATAACAACTCCACATAAAACATAATTGAGCAGGGTAACATTGCACCTTTTTCCTATGTTTCAACACCAACAATCCGCACCCATTCCCAACATTAACCAAACTTTTTCAACACATTTACACACCCAAATAGTCCTACAATATTCCAATGTGCATGGAAGATGTGAGGCCATAGTTCCCAATCATCCTCCCCAAGTTCTTATCAAACTTACGATTAAAATATCGCACTTAACCTTATGTTGAAGGAAAAATAAAGACGTGGCAGCAACACATTTCAATTCTTGTAACTTGTCCTTTTAACTCAGTTTCCTTAAGAACTTCAATTTCTCTTCCCACTTTTAACAAAACAAGAAGCCAAAAGTCTCTTAACAACCAAGAGAAATGAGCAGCAACTTGAGAGAATATTTTTCCCTGTTACTTCTATTTAAGTAATTGACATATTTTCCTTGTTTTCATGATAGAATTTAGCTAAATCTATAGGTATTTTTACTCACCTTAGCCAACGAAAAGAAGGGTCTCCACAAGAACCTTAAAGAAATTTTAAGGTTACTATTCCTTAACCCTTGAGAGAGAAGACAAAGCTAGAGTTTAATCCACTTTTTTGGTGTGTTAAAATGAATAAAGTATCCAGCTATATTTGCTTTTATGAGCCCTTTTTGGCCCTTAAAATAATCCACTAGAGCCTCCTCATTTTGCTTCGTTCTCAGCCACTAAATGGCGAAATAGGTGATGCAGCTACCAATTTATGTCAAGCTGCTCAAAAGGTCAAAGTAGGTAACACACCTACTTCACTTATCCTTTGTTGGGCTAACTTGGGCCTTGGTAGATTTGGAAGGTGGGAATCCTTTTTTCCATTTTCCTTTCTCTTACTTAGTAAGCCTCAAGTGAATCTAACCTATTAGCTTGGATACTTTAACTAGATCCATATAGCTCAACTAGGTGATGCACCTAGTAGCTTAATTAACTTGAGCAAGCATCCCACTTGTCTTGTTCTAATTTTTCTTTAAACATCACTCCCTCTTGGTTTAACTTACTTCTTTACCTTAACCTTTAAGCTCAATAGCACCTTACTATCCCAAGGTTAAATACTTCCATTGAGTTTGACTTAGAATGAGTCAAGGTGTTACAACACCTTTTACCGAATTCAAATCACCAGTACTCAAATGTGGAACTTGGTTCATAGAACTAGCATATGCATACCATGGAGTGTTAGATCACGACCCTAATGTTTATGATGATGAAGATAAGATTGGGAGTATACCCACACTATATGAAAAGTTATGTAGATGAACCATTCCTTTGATATGGTGAAGACATGATTTATATATTTTTAGTTATGGAAGTATGATTTTTATAAAGTACGAATTACGATGATGTCTATGTATATATGATTTTATATTCCATAGACGATGACTTAGCACTAAGAAGGCATTGGTAGATTCTATTGTTGTATAATTATATGCCACCATAGCACTGATATTCATGTTTATATGCCTTAAAGGTGTGATAATAGATCTATATAGCTTTTTAATAGACACTCACCATGCTAGAATAAAGCCTATAGGGTGGGATCAACTGAGGGGTTCTCACCGTGCCAGGATAGAGACTCCTCCTTTTACTTGGTGTATGGGAAATGTCGGGATCCGATGTAATAATTTGCATGTTCATATTATCAATTATGGTCTCATTTCTATATATGTATCCCTTGTAGGATATGAACAGCTTTATGTTGCTTCCAAACATAATTTAAATATTGCATTGCTCATACATATCTTGTCCTATCTCTAATGCTATGTTTATACCTATTGTTATTATGTTCGATGTTTATTGTTGCACTGCAGTCTTACATACTTAGTACATTTAGTGTACTAACACATACTCTTGCCTACATGATATCATAATGTAATGGCAGATGACAACTCTACTCCTCACTGTTGTAGCTAGTTTTGGAAACTTTCTATTGAAGATTGGTCATTTCCCATAGTTAGGGGATGAGCCCTTATATTTCTTGCTTATGATTTGTTCTTAGACTTTTGTACTTTACTAATCTTGAGGGTGAGCTAAGTCCCCGCCAAGACCTATTATGCAGAGGCAAGTTTTGGACACTATGTTGATGCAATTCCCTTTAATGGGAAACGTTGACTTTATGATGCTACACTCTTCTTGCTTACTCTTATGAATGCTTATTTTACCTTATGTATGCTTTTTATATGAACAAGAGGCTTGGATGGGATGTCTTTGGGTGTTACATTCACCATGTCATGGCTAGACCCTAGGTTCGCATTGTGACATAATGTCAAAGACATAAGATAGCTCCTTAATCATTCCTTAGATCATAAATAAACACCCACTTATTTCATGCATTTAGAGTCAATAAATAGCAATTTCTAACATGAAACTTGTATATAATTAGGAACAAGAAGTATCCATAATAAAATAAACCTTGAAATTAAAGATTGTTTAAAGGGTTTTGGAATCTATGGGTAGAAGGACGCATGGATGTAGAAAGCCACATGCCTTAGACAAAAGTAGAGAACAAAGTTGAAGAGAATCTTGGATTTGATGAAAAGTTAAGAAGAAATTGAAGTTTGCTCTTCAATGGAGGATTTAGGTCTTCTTCCTTGAGAGATATATTTGGAATGCATGAAGGAGAAGATTTTTGGGAATAAAATTAGGCTTATAAAAAGGTGTATTTAGGTTAAATAGCTGACAAACCCCTTTTGTGAAAGTAGAAATATCATCAAGATTCATAAACTGATATTTTAACGAGTCTCAAAGGAAAAATCGATAGTCCAGAGGTCCTATTGACAAACCATTTGGTGGTATGCCAAATGGGACCTTTGGGTTGTGATTTTTGATAGATTATTAAGATTTATAAGATATTTCGTTGGTCAAAATTAGCCTTTCACTGAAATATTCGATGAATCACCAAAATTGACAACTTTGACAGGCTCTAGTAAAATATGCATAATGTTTTTACTCAGAATAAGGCAAAATTGGATGTGTTGGAAAGATAATCAAAGAGCTTTGAATTTATAGGTAATGGGTAATATAATTCATTTGCGCTAAAATATATAACCATTTGAAGTTGATCATTATTCGAACACATATTGAAACTTAGTTGATTGGAATCCTTTGATCATGGTTTGATGTAAGAGATGTCTTATGACCCCGAACCACATGTAATCAACTTTGAATACCTAAAATTTGATCCCACAACATTGGAATTCATTAGGTTGAGCCTATACGTGTATGAGGAATGACTCGAGACTTAGCTAAAGATCTAAGGCATTACGAAACCCTAGACCATTTTTACTATTGGATCCCTGATGAGTCAAAGTATCTAGCATTTTAGAATAAGTAGTCCACTTGAGAGATTTGGATAATTTTTCTTTGAGACAAACCAGGTCCCTCTTTAATGGAACATTTATTTCTAGTGACTAGCTTAGTTTCAATCTCATTCAAAATAGCCTCAATCTCAAGTTGCAAGCTAGTAGCCTTTTCTTTCCTTTTCAGATATCCCTTTGACTCTTCATTCATCTTTTCACAAAGAGTCATATTCTCTAATTTCAAGTCCAACACATATTTTACAACTTTAGATAACTGAGAAACTAAGGCAACCTTTTCATCTAGAACAAGATTTAATCAATTATTCAACACATCCTTTTTATTAGTTAACTCAGTTATTGAATCAATAAGACTAATAGCTAACTAACTCAGCTTCTTAATAGAAAGAAATGCAAAATTTTCTTAAAATAAGATAGGGTCACCTCTTCCTCAGATTCATCACCATCATCAGACTTTGCAATGAATGTAGACATTTGATTGAAGATCTCATAACTTTCTTCATAGCTATCAAGGAAGAATCCTCTGTGTTGTCAAACTCTTCTGACTTACTTGAGGAATATCTCCAAACAGCAAGATCTTTCTTCACAACATTGTCTGTTGCATACTTGAGGAATATCTCCAAACAACAAGATCTTTCTTCACAACGTTGTCTGTTGCAGCCTTTTTGTTTTTCTTATCAGAGACTAGGTTCTTTGACTTTTTTTGGTGCCTCTAGGCTTGGCATTTTTTTTTTTGCTCTGCTTTGTGCATTGGAAAATCTTTGATGAAATGTCTTAGTTTTCTACACATGACACAGATCATTTGCAGTAGCAACTCAGTTAGAATTTCCCTTCTTGAAACGACCATGCTTCCTTACAATTTTTTGAAATCTCCTTGTGAGGTATGCCATTTGATCTTTATCTTAATCATATTCAACACCTTGTGCCACCTTTAGAGCCAATGACTTTTCCTTCTTAGCACCATCATTCAACTACTAAGTTTGGAGATTGCAAATCAAGTATTGTCAACACCTTTAGATCCTTGGCCTTAGTGATTGCATCAACTCGTTGGCACAAGACCTGATGCAAGATGGATCACATAAAGACCATTCACTAGGAGTCAAGCTCGATAACTACAAAGTATGAAAGGGCTATTCATGAAGTCGGAGGTGCTTGAGCCTGTAATGAGGCCAAAAAAGGGGTTCTGTATGCGGACAATATCTTGGAAAGGTGGAGATGAAGTTGGGGAGACACTGTCAACTTCGGTGACAGATGAAGAAATTGGCGATCTGCCAAATTGATTCAGCAACGGCCTGGGAAACTGCCTAATGCTCCAGAATGTTTAGGCTTCAGAAGTTATCAAGATCAGCAATGAGGTTTCAATTCAGCGATCCGCAAATGAAGAAGGTGAAGGTCACTTTGACCGGTTGTTTGGTCATTTTGATCACTTGTGGCCATTTTTGTAATAAATTGTCTAAGACTATAAATAGCTCATAGTTGTTCATTTGTAGGTAGATTATTGAAACGACCCAAAAAAGTATCTGAAGATGTGCCTCAGAAGTGCCTAGAATTTTAAATATAATATATCTCAAAATTCGTGCGTGATATCAAAAAGAAGACTTCATATTCTTATTCGGGGGGAACAATAGAGTGGAAAATGGCTTTAATCCAAATTTTAGAGCAACCGTATCAAAATTCAAAAATCACAAAAACGTGATTTAGGAGGGTCAAATTTAAAGGGGCATATCTCTTAGCACAAAAAGAACTAGGTTGCCCACAAACTATCAAATTAAAGTTCTTTAAATTAGCTTTTCAGCGCACTTGGTTTCATGTCATTCTGAGTTCGGATGGAGAACAAATTTATGCCCTTTTTGTAGAACTCATTTGTGCATAAATGCAAATTCCAGTGAGTAATTTGCATCGCTTCAGTGATGCAGACCAGTGTTATTTTGGTCCTGTTTTTTCTTTTGACTTTGGTCCAAGACTTTCAAGTCTTGGGCCTAAGAGTTCCCATACTTAAAAATACCTATACTTTGCCTTATTTCATCCTCATATCATCCTAAACATTTCCCAATACTCACTCACACCCTTAGTCCTATATTTCTCCCAAGATTCAAGTCTCAAACCCTCATCCCAACTAAGGTTTTCCTTCAATATTCTTCTTCAAGTTTCAAGTCTCCATCTCCAGTCTTCACTAAGGTCAAATCCAAGCTAAGGTATGTGGGTCTTTTTCATGGGTTCCTTTCACCCATGATACTCAAGCCTCTTTTTTACTTAAATTGCATGATTTAAATGTTGATTTACTTATGGGTCTTAATTATTATAAATTTCACTGCATAATGATTTGGGATTTATGAAAATATGATTGTTTTAGCATGTTTTGAGCTATAAATCTTTGATCTATTATAAGATTTGAGGAGGGATTTCGTTGTATGTTGCTTGAGGGTGTTACAAAGTATTGACTGATGGTTTTACAATGGATTTTCTTGCATGATTTTATCACTATATTTTATGATTTTACACTAGCACTGCACATCCTCTAAGTGATTGATAAAATATTAGGATATGGTTTCTTGAGGAGTTGAAGGTCCAAAGCATGAGATATGAGATGATTGACTATATGATGATGAAATGAGCTTATGTATATGATATACTCTATATAAAGTGTTAGATTAGACCGTGATCGATTCGGGTAACCTAGTTGAGGGGTTAATATCTCAACTAGTGGGGTGATGAGTGCTGTAATCACTAACCTTGATGAGGAGTTTGTACCTCACACACTAGGGTGATGGGTACTATCATCATTAACCTTGATGAGGGGGTTTGTACCTCACATGCTAGGGTAATGAGTACTATCATCACTAACCTTGATGAGGGGTTTGTACCTCACTAGGGTGATGGGTTCTATCATCACTAACCTTGATGAGGGGTTTGTACCTCACACACTGGGGTGATGGGTGTTATCATCACTAACCTAACAATTGGTTTGAACTTTGGAAATCTAGATTGGTCGCTTCTGCACATATGATGAAATATGAGCATGAGTTACTTAAGCATGTTTTACTTAAGCATTGATCATACAAGCCATATTGTTACATTATGTCTATTGCCTATTGATATGCATTTTGATTATGATGCTTATCTCTTGTTGCATTGCGTCCTTCATAGTATTTTCAAATGTACTAATGCATACTCTTGCCTACATGATGTCACCATGTAGGGATCGAAGTCCAAGTTGAACATTCTCATCCTCCACGTGGCTAGTTCAGTACCACTCAAGCTAGTTGGTGAGTCCTCCACTTCGGGGACCTTAGTGTATGTTTCTCTTATTATGTTACTAGACACTCTTCTTTATTTTCTATCTTGACTATGAGGGTGAGCTCGATTGCTTTGTCTTGGGCCCTGTTCTATCTATGTAGTAGAGGTGTTGTTGGACATGCTATGTATCTATGATATGAGCCTTGACTCTTTTTTCTCTTGATTATGATGTTTGCCAGCTTTTCCCGTAGTCTCAATTCCCCTTGCATATGTCTTTTATGTTGTTTTACATTTCCTTCGCGACCAAGGATGTGTAATGATATGTTATGACGCTTGTTGGGGTTCCTCTGGGTTCCCCATTTGCTGATAACTTCTAGGCGCTAGGCAAGGGTCGTGACAAAAATAGTATCAGAGCACTAGATTGATAGATCCTCAAAGTCCAATAGACCATGTTGATTAAAGTCTTATTAATGATTGTGTTGTGCACCACAATGATGAGTAGGAGGGCTATGAGATGTTTTAGGAAATGTTTCACTACTTCATGATCCATGTCGTACGATAGAGTTAGGTATTGTAGGGCTTATTACTAACCCCTAACCATTATATTTTAGGATATATCTCAAGCTACTCAAAATGGCAATATGTCAAATGTGAAGGTTCGTATGCTCTATGGGTAATGGCCAAAGCGGTGACAACATTGGCAACCCAACTCAATCAACAAGTGAGTGCTCTCGAGACTTTAAATGGTAAGGGGAGGGGTACTGAGGCCAAGAGGGTCCATGTTGAGGGTAAGTTCTGGAGTCCCAAAGATAAAAGGGTTATGTTATCGTATGCTAGGTGCCCAAGGTGCAGTAGATGCCATGATGGCCCGTGCTTGAGAGGTACTAATACTTGTTATGGTTGTGGGTAGATGGGTCATGCGAAGAAAGAGTATCATCATAAGCGCAAAAGGGGTAAAAGAGGTGATGAGGGGGTGGTAAGGAAGACCAATGCTTGTTATGGATATAATGAAGAGGGTCACAAGCTAACAAATTGTCCATATATTCGAGGGAAGTGTAAGGGTGGTCGACCTTTGGATTGAGGTGGTCATGTTGATCAAGTGGATCAAGGAGGGGATGAACTACCCAATGGGAATTTACCGATAAGTTGAAGTTTCCTTGGCTTTGTTGTGCAAGCATTGTTAGGTCCGCTGTGCCACTATTTCTTCTCTATTCTTTTTGGTCACTAGTGGGACTTCCTGTGTGCCCAAGTTGTTTTGTGGACCTTGGTGTCTATCCTTTTGTTGAGTATATGGTTGCTAGGAGGTTCATGGGTTTTTCCGGGTTTGGATTGCTTTAGGTCTTGCTTTGTGGCTTGTTGGAGTTAGTATGGTGGATTTTGATATCATTATAGGGATGGAATGATTGCATACATGTTGTGTCTTCATGCGTGGTAGGACCCGTAGAGCTAGATCCCAAATCCCTAATGAGCCCATCCTTGAGTGGGAGGTTGTCAAATGGTAGCAAGGGAGGTAGGTCCATTTCATATCTTAAGGTACAATTGGTCTCTAAGGAGTTGCATTTATCATGTTGTAAGAACTGTAGGTGTTGAACCTAAGTTATTTTGTCTACAGAATTGTTGTTGGTTGTAGGAGACTTTGAATGTCCTTTCCGATATTTTGAATTTAGGGTGGTGTCCTTTGGTTGGCCTAGTATACTGGCTAAGCCTATAAGTCTCATGAATAAGACCCTTTAGCCCCTACTC
>JAABOM020067717.1:0-39097 GCA_011800125.2 Solanum clarkiae | reverse complement strand
TGTTGTTTAGATTCCTATTTATGGTTGTGAAGCGCGCATGACTATGAATAGGAGGCTATGAGGCATTTTAGCAAATGTTTTCCTTCTTCATGTTGTAAGTCATGCTATAGAGTTGTAGTCAGTTTTTCCCCACTAAGGGTTATTCTTTGCTACACTAGATCATGCCAAAAACTAGAGGAAGACAGTCCTAAACTCCTGTGGAGAAACCCACCAAGGGTGAGCTCCGGAATGCTCTCATTATGTTTGCCCAAGTGGTAGCCAACCAAGTCAAACAAGTGGCCCAAGCCCCTCATGCTACTACCATGTTAGCTATGGAAAGAGACTTCATGAGGATGAATCCTCCGATTTTCCATGGCTCAAAGGTGGATGAAGATCCACAAGAGTTCATAGACAAGGTCCACAAAATCATGAATATCATCGGTGTTGGGCCAAATGAAAGGGCGGAGTTGGCAACGTACCAACGCAAAGGGGTAGCCCAAATTTGGTATGATCAATGGAAGGCCGAGAAGTGTAATGGTTATGAGATGCTTTGGGAGGAATTCAAACTGTCCTTCCTTAATCAATTTTTCCCTCTTAAGCTAAGGGGAGAAAAATTGGTAGCATTTATGAACTTGAAAGAAGGTGCTATGAGTGTGAGGGAGTACACCCTCAAATTTAATCAACTTTCAGAGTATTCTCCTCACTTGGTGGTCGGTCCTATATCAAGGATAAATAAATTTAAGATAGGTGTCTCTGACTTAGTGAGTGAAGAATGTCGGTCCACCTTGCTTATTGGTTACATGGACATGTCTCGGTTCATGACACTTGACGAGCAAATGGAAGAAGAAAGTTGAGAAAGAGGAGGGGCTATGAGGCCAAAAAGTCTCATTTTGAGGGCAAGTTCCAAAAGGGTGCTAGATTTTGTCAAGGCCAAGGGCGTTCTCATGCTACTAATAGGGGGTTTACCGATGTCTTCCATAGGCCATAAGATATTGGTGGTGTGTCTTCTATAGAGGTCTATCCTAGATGTGGAAGGAAGCATAGAGGTCCATGTTTGAAGGGTCCTAATGCATGCTTTGAATATGGGGAGCTTGGTCACAAGAAGGTAGATTATCCAAGAAACTGTCGCCAAGTTCAGGGTACAAATGCGGTTCTATTGGGTAGAGGTGGTCCTCAAGGTGGTGCCCCAGGGCACAATCAGTTTTATTCTCTACATAGGATTCAAGGGGTTGGTGAGGTCCTCAATCATGTCACCGGTATGTTGAAAATCTTTGATTTTGATGTATATGCTTTGATCGATTTGGGTGCCACCCTTTCCTTTGTTACCCCTTTTGTTGCTAAAAAGTTCCATATTGATTCGGAGTTGTTGGATGAGTCATATGAGGTGTCTACTCCTATTGTTTTATCTATAGTTGCTAGGAGTGTGTATAGAAGTTTTTCAGTTTGCATCTTGCATAAAATATTACCTTGTGATCTTGTTGAATTTGATATCGTTAATTTTGACGTTACTCTTGGGATGGAATGGTTTCATACATACTATACTTCTATTGATTGTAGAACCCATAGGGTCAAGTTTTTATTTCCAAATGAACCCGTTGTTGAGTGGGAAAGTCATGATGTGGTGGTAAGGGGCAGGTTCATCTCATGCATTAAAGCCCATAAATTGATCTCTAAGGAGTGTTTGTATCATCCTGTGAGGGTTAAAGATGTGGAGTCCAAAGTCCCTTCAATTGAGTCGGTCCCGGTTGCAAATGAGTTTCTTGGTGTCTTCCCAAATGACCTTCTGGGTTTTCTTCCTGAATGGGAGGCAAATTTTGGCATAGATCTCCTTCCCGACACCCGAGCTATCTCCATTCCCCCTTACTATATGGCCTCGACATAGTTGAAGGAGTTAAAGAAGCAATTGAAAGATTTATTGGAAAAGGGATTTGTTAGACCTAGTCCTTGTGGTGTACCAGTGTTGTTTGTAAAGAAGAAAAATGGGTCACCTAGAATGTGCATTGACTACCGGCAACTCAATATGGTCACTATAAAGAATAGGTATCCTCTTCCAAACATTGATGACTTGTTTGACCAATTGCAAGGGGCTAGCTTTTTCTCTAAGATTGATCTTCGCTCTAGGTACAATCAAGTGAGAGTGAGGGACTGCGATATTCCTAAGATGGCCTTTCACACTAGATATGAGCAGTATGAATTTGTGGTGATGTCCTCTGGGTTGAGTAATGAACCGGCCATCTTCATGGACCTAATGAATAGGGTCTTCAAACCCTACCTTGATTCATTTATTGTGGTCTTCATTGATGATATTTTAATCTATTCGGATAGTAGGGAGGAGCATATCGGCCATTTAAGGGTTGTGTTGTAAAGATCAAGGGAGGAGAGATTGTATGCTAAATATGAAAGTGTGAATTTTGGTTGAAGGAGTTGCATTCTTGGGTCATGTGCTGTCGGAGATGGTATTAAAGTGGATCCTAAGAAGACAAATGTGATTAGAAATTGTCCTAGACCGTTGACCCCTTCAGATATTTTGAGTTTCTTGGACCTTGAGGGTTACTATAGAAGGTTCGTCGATGGGTTCTCCTCCGTTGCTTCCTGTATGACAAAATTAACTCAAAGGAAGGTTAAGTTTGTATGGACCGATGAATGTGAGAAGAGCTTCCAAACATTGAAAGATAGACTTACGTCCGCTCCTTATTGTCACTACCAAATAGGCTTGAGGATTTTGTTGGGTATTGTGATGCATCTAGAGTTGGTTTGGGTTGTGTGCTAATGTAAAATGATAAGCTCATAGCCTATATTTCTAGGTAACTCAAAGTGCGTGAAAAGAACTACCCTACCCATGATCTTGAATTGGGCGCCGTGGTGTTTGTATTAAAGGTTTGGCATCATTATTTGTATGGAGTGCATGTTGATGTCTTCACTGATCATGAGAACCTCCAATATGTGTTCACTCAAAAAGATCTCAAATTAAGACAAAGAAGGAGGCTAGAAATTCTTAAGGACTACGACATGAGTGTGCATTACCATTTGGGTAAGCCAAATATTATGGAAGATGCTTTGAGTTGGGTGTCTATGGGTAGCCTAGCTTATGTGGATGCTTGTGATAGGGAGATGGCTGGGGAGGTGCATAGATTGGGTATATTGGGGGTAAGGTTGGAAGATGTGGGTAATGGTGTAGTTGTTGGTGATGGTTCTAAATCTTCTTTGGTTGATGAGGTGATAGCAAAACAAGATCTATACTCTTCCTTGCTTGAATTGAAGGCCTTGGTGAAAGGGGGAAAAGTTGAGGTTTTCTCCCAAGGGGGAGATGGTGCCCTTAGATACCAAGGTAGATTGTGTGTGCCATGTGTTGACAGTTTGAGGGAGAGAATTCTTGATCAAGCCCATAATCCTTCTTATTTTATCCACCCCGATTCCATCAAAATGTATGGAGACTTGAGGGATGTGTATTGGTGGGGAGGCATGAAGAGGGAAATTGCCAAACTTGTTTCCAGTTGCCATATTTGTCAACAAGTCAAAGCCGAACATCAAAGGCCAGGTGGCCTAACCCACGACATAGAGATTCCCACTTGGAAGTGGGAGGTGATTAATATGGATTTTGTGGTTGGATTTCCCAATACTAGAAAAGCTTTTGATTCCATATGGGTGGTGGTTGGTAGGATGACGAAATCGGCTCACTTTCTACCGGTTAAGACTACATATGGGGCTGAACAGTATGCAAGGTTGTGCATCCATGAGTTATTGAGGTTGCATAGGGTTCCTTTATCATTATATTGAATTGTGGTACACAATTTACTTCTCATTTTTGGAGGTCTTTTCAAAGGGGTCTTAGTACAAAAGTTCACCTTAGTACGGACTTTCACCCTCAAACGGATGGTCAAGCCGAGAGGATAATCCAAACCCTTGAGGATATGCTTAGGGCTTGTGTTTTGGAGCTTAAAGGTAGTTAGGATGACTATCTTCCATTGATTGAGTTTGCCTACAACAATAGCTCTCACTCTAGCATTGGTATGGCTCTTTTTGAGGCTCTTTATAGGAGACATTATAGATCACCGATGGGATGGTTTCAGGTTGGAGTGATGGCCTCATTGGGGCCGGATCTGGTTATGGAGGCTCTTCAGAAGGTTAAGATGATTAGGGAAAGATTGAGAACATCCCAAAGTTGTCAAAAATCCTATGCCGATGTAAGTAGAAGAGACCTAGAATTCTATGTGGGTGATTGGGTTTATTTGAAGGTTTCTCTAATGAAAGGTGTATTCCATTTTGGTAAAAAAGGGAAGTTGAGTCCAAGGTATGTTGGTCCTTATGAGGTGATAAAGAGGGTTGTCAAGGTAGCTTATGAGTTGAAGTTACACAGTGAAATGAATTTGGTTCATCTTGTATGCTATGTTTCTATATTGAGAAAGTTTGTTGGTCATCCTAATGCCAATGTGCCTCTTGATGTTGTGGGTGTTGTTGAGGATAACTTACTTATAAGGAGGTTCCAGTTCAGATCTTGGATAGGAAAGTGAAGAGGTTGAGGAACAAAGAGGTGGCATCCATTAATGTCCTTTGGGGGAACCAACAAGTTGAAAGGGTTACATGTGAGGCCAAAGCGGACATGAAAAAGAAGTATCCTTATTTTTTTCACTCCACTCAAGCCTAAGGTACTAATCCTAAGTCCCATATGTTATTTCAAGTCTTACATTACAACCCCTATGTCATTCATATGCATTCATGTTTAAGTTGGCAAACTTATGATGCTTTTACACTTATGTTGAGAATTTGGAAATGGTGTTTTGCATGTTATGTTGCATTATTGTTGGGGCTGATTTTTTCATGATTACTCTTTCCTTGTACGTCTCGTTACATTCGGAGATGAATGTTCCCAAGGGGAGATATTGAAACGACCCCAAAAAAGTGCCCAAAAATGTGCCTCAGAATGCCCAAAATTTAATTTCCTTATATCGTAAAGTCCGTTCGTTATTTCAAAAATATGACATCATAGTTCTGATCAGGGGGTCAAAAATAGATGAAAAAGGGTCTTACCCCAATTTTAAGAGCGAAAGATTATCAATTTCAATTTTCAAAAGTGCAATTTCCAGAGAGCAGTGCGCATCCTTTCCGCAACGCGCACTAGTGTTATTCGGTGACTGTTTTTTTTAGTGTGTCCTAATTTTTCTAAGTGATGGAACCAAGTTTTTCCAAATTTATTTTTACGTATATTTAGAAAAATTTCACCCTCATATCTCCCAAAAAATTTCCCAACACTCTCTAAAACATTTAGCCATATTTTCACTCCAAATTCAAGATTCAAAACGCTCATCCAGAACTAAGGATTTTCTTCAAGCTTCAAGTCTCCATTTTCAATCTTCACCAAGAACTTCTTCAAAGTTTGGGTGTGTGGTGTTGAATCTTTGGGAACTTTCAGCCGTGGTGCCTAATCCTTTTTTACTAATATTGCATGATTTAAAGCTGATTTTACATGTGTCTTGTATATTGAGAAATTTACTTCACAGTGATTTTAGTTCATGAAAGTATGGTTGTTTTAGCATGTTTGAGCTCTAAATCTTGGATCTAATGTTAGATTTGATGAGGGGTTTTGATGTTAATGTATTGGGGCTATTGCGAGGTGTTGATTGAAGGCCTTACTGTAGATTTTCTTGCATGACTTCGTCTCTAATTAGCATGGTTTTTTAGCCCCATTACACCCCCCAGTGTTTTAATAAAATATCCGGCTAAGATTTCTTGTGGAAATGAAGGTCCAAAGTATAAGATATGATATGATTAACTATGTGATTATGAAATGAGATTATGTACATGATGTATCCTATGTAAAGTTTTGCATTAGACCATAACCAACCGAGGTGGGGGTTTGTACTTGTCAATCGAGGTGGGGGTTTGTACTAATCAATCGAGGTAGGGGTTTGTATTCATCAACCAAAGTGGGGGTTCATACTCATCAACCATGTGAGGGGTTCATACCACACCACCTAGAATGATGGGGTGTAACTATCATCAACCATGTGAGGGTTTTGTACCACACCACCTAGGATGATGGGGTGTGACCATCATCAAACATCCAAGGTTGGGAATCTCGCTTGGTCTATTCTTTACTAATGATATCCTATATGAGCATGAGTTTCTAAACATGTTTTACTTATGCGTTGATCATACATGTCATATTGCTATATCATGCCTATTGTCTTTTGTTATGCACGTTGATTATGAAGCATATCTCTTGCTACATTGCATCCTACAAACTTAGTACATTCAAACGTACTATGCATACTCTTGGCTACATGATATAACCATGTAGGAACCGGAGCCCAAGTTGATCATCCTCCTCCTCCACGTGGCTAGTCGGTGCTACTCCAAGCTAGTTGGTGAGTCCTCCATTTCGGGGACCTTTGTCTATGTTTTTTTTTCTTCTCTTTCTTTGTATTGATACAATCTATTTTATGTTCTATTTCACTATGAGGGTGAGCCCGGTTACTTTGTCTTGGTCCCCGCTCTATCTATGTACTTAGAGGTGTTTTTTGGACAAGTTATGTATCTATGGTATGAGTTATGACTCCTTGTCTCTTATTGATGATGTTTTGCAAGCTATCCCTTAGTCCCTTTGCCCCTCATCCTTATTTTATGTATTTTATATGCTTTTGCAACCAATGATATGTAATGATCAGTTAAGAAGATTGATTGGGGTTCCTCCAGGTTCCCTATTCGCCGTGTCACGCCTACGTCCTAGGCTTTGGTCGTGACACGACTCCATGAGGGTTGTAGCATATGAAGCGTAGAACAGTTGAACTAGTGTTGTGGAGTACTTCGCCAATGGGGTTGCTAACCACTCTAAATGATACTAGGCCATGGTGTCCTAGAGTATAAGAGCCTTTTCAAGCCCAATGTCATGATCAGTGGCTCCTCGAATATAATCTGGGCCTATCAACCCCTCTCATCACACTGGATATTCTCGCGATATATGCCACGCATGCATCGGACACACCACCATATCATCAATGCATCGATCGGCACCAAAGGTACTGGTGGTGCTAGGGTGGACTCTGACCTGGACTCGTCTGTTGAAACAAACTCTTCTCTATCATTTTATTCTGCTTGATACCTCTCTTCGAAGTTTGACATCTGTATGGAGTTGCTTTGCTGGGCGTCTCCCTCTTCAGATTAGGGAGGCCAAACAACTATAGCCTTAGTCTGGAGTGGCACTGCTTTTCTAGGTTCCCCACTAGTGGGTCGATGCTCAATGCCCATATCTAGATGGATGTCGCGCTCCTCTATGAATCTACTTCCCTCAGGAGTGGTTGTAGTGTTCGAAGACTCGTCACATAATTAGGCCTGTAGGGCCTAATCTCACTCTTCTTTGGTTTAGGATCCATGTTACTTGAAATCGACATAAAACAACTTGCCATGAGTCCTACAATCACTGGAAAGAAAAACAAAAAATTTTCAAAAGTATACAAAGGGGGCCTATGAAGGCTCACCTACGAGTCGTAAGGTCAATTAAGGGCCATGGAAGACCTTCATAGGAAATAGGGTAGAGTAATTCTAGTTACTTGAAATGACTTACGAGGCTAGTTATGGATCAGAGAAAAAATTATGGGTGATAGACAAGTCATGAGTACATTGCCGACCTCTACATTTTTCAGGTAAGGAACTTGCGAACCCTACTTATGGGTCATAGTATGGGCTATGACCCGTAAGTATATTCATCTAGTGACTCGTGAGAAAAACCAACATTGTTGATTTTAACTTACAAGGGGAAACTACATTCCATAGACTATTCTATGGGCCGTGGAAGGCCCTCTTGCTGTTGAAGGACAACATCTTCAATTTTCTGAGTTCACAAAAAATCCCATTAATCACTAGTCAACTAAAAATCTCAACGAACACCTAGTCAATCTAATTTTGACAACCTTACAAGCATGATCACTAGGTTTTTATAACAGGGTACACAAATTTTAAACAGTATCAACGTGATGGCATATCGAAACCAAGTAACCATATTTATCCCAAATTAAAAACATATGAAATTTCCAAGAAACACCCATTTGATCAGAGACATGCAAATCGTATGATAACCACCATTTTATTAATTCATTGGCATGCCATCATTTACATTGCACAATCACTTAGTCGATTTTAACATGGTAATTCAATATGATCCAAACGTCGTGTGATTCTCTCAGCATTAGACAATGACACAAAACCAACCGATTATTTTCACGGAAAGTTTTATCACTTTCATCAACTCCATTATCGACTTTTATTGGGACAAATAATTTAGACTCATTTTAAAAGGTATTTCACAGATTCAAACAATGATTTTCACAAGCACATACATGGTTCAAGTTTAATATAATCAATCAAATAGTTCCAACCAAATAATACACTTCATTCACAAGAAACAACAAATACTAGGGATAAAATGTGATGGAATTATTCTCAATAACATCTCAAACCAATGATACAGTTTTTCAGCAAAAAAGTAAAGTTTCAATAATATCACATACCTGAATATTGATAAAACAGGGTGAGAAATAACAAGAAAAACCTAAGAGAATAGAACCCTAGGTGTGCCTGATTCACTATTGTTCAGTCGCAGTTTGGTTGGAAAGTGGGGCAAAAAATATGGAAGTGGTTTTACGGTGATCAGACTTAGGGAAGAAAACCAGAGGTTTTGGTATTTTGGGAAACAATTAGGAAAGTGGGAGGGGGGGGTAGTTGTGTTTGCCACCTTTTTATTTCATTAGATGGTTTAGGTTTAAGTGGGGTTCAGAACCCACACATCCTCGATTATGGGCGTAAGAGGATCTATAGCTTGTAAGCAATCGTTGCTTAGTTTCAGGAACCCAAATTTTCAAGATGGGGTGTACATAGACATATGACACATATGTTAGATCATAATTGCCCCCAATACTTGGCAAGTTCAAAATCTTACCTATGGTCCATGAGCCCTATTCACGACCCATATTTTTTCTGTAGACGGTAAACTTGGCTTGTGAAATGGAGTGACCAAAGTTTTGCTTACTAGAAGTGGCTCTACTAGTCAGTGTACGAGTTTTGGTAGAACCTATCGTAGAATAAACTTCTCTCCCTTTTAGGCATTCGCTTTCCGCCTTAACACTATTCTGCATTTTCTCCATAGAACATACTATTACCTTATAATCAATCTATCCTTGAGTCCAAAATTACAACCAAAAACAAGAAAACTAAACTACTTATGAGTCCAAAAAGAAAAAATGAAAAAAACACATAAAAAAAATTACGCAAAATATCTTGGATTGCCTCCCAAGTAGCACCTGATTTAGTGTCACATATGACCTAGATAACTTGGTTGCTTAGACTTCACTAAGTGCCTAAACTTCCATCTTCAGATCATCACATCTCTTCATGGTCTGACAGATGTGGAAGATGACTTCTTTATTGTTTAAACTAAATTTAAGTTGGCCTAACTCCATGTCGAGTAGTGGTCATCCAGTAGCTAGGAAGGGCTTTCCTAAGATGATTGGGACTTCAAAGTCAAACTCGCAATCCAAGATCACGAAGTCCGCAAGGAAAAATGAACTTTTCCACTTTGATGAGAATGTCATATAATATCCCCATAGGCTTCTTCACTATCGTATAAGCCGTCACCAACCACATACTTGTTGGTATAGGGGCTCGTAAACCTAACTTATTGAACACTGCAACAAGAATTAAATTGATGTTGGCATCTAAATAACGTAACACCTTTGCAAATTCCATATCTCTGATGATGCATGTGTGGTGAATGCTTTGGGATCCTCTTTCTTTTACACAAAGGACCTTGTTATAGTAGCACTGCAATGTTGTAGCTTTGGTGAGAGCTCATGGCTTACAGTCCTCTTCTTCGTCACGAGATCCTTCATGAATTTTGCATACTTGAGCATTTTCTCCAATCCTCAATGAGCAAAATATTGATAGTTAGCTTCTTTAGCATGGAGATAAAGTGTTGAAACTTACATTCCTCCTCTTTTTTGAGAATTTGGGGGAAGGAGGTGGAGGTTTAGCTATGGGTTTCAATTTCTTAGGTGTCACTTCCTTATTGCTTGTCATGGCCCAAGCCTAGGGCATATACGTGACACGGCGAATCGACAACCCAAAAGAACTGGAAACAACCCTCTTTGCATATCCATTACACATCCTTGGTCACAGAAGAAAAATATCAACAAGACAAGGTATATATGGGAAAACGGGGCTAAGGGAAGTCCTTGATTGCATAAAATATAAAAGAGTCAAAGCGCAAAGAATAAGTACATCAATTGTTCCAACAACACCTCTAAACATAGATTAGAGCGGGGGCCTAGACACTTTTTGGGCTAACCCTCATAGAATCAAGAGTTCAAGATAAAGAGAAAACAAATGACAAGAGTAGTATAGCTAGTGTCCCCGAACATAAGGACTCACCAAAGCTTATCTTCCAAAATGCCAAGACTAGTCACATATAGAATGATAAAAGGTGCTCTGGTTCCTACATGGTAATATCATGTAGGCATAGAGTATGTGTTAGTACGTTTGAATGTACCAAGTATGTAGGATGCAATGTAACAAGACATAGTGAACATAGTCAAAATGCATAATCATAAGTAATGGATAGGTATAATAACAATATGGCATGCATGATCAATGGTTGAAGTAAAACATACTTGTAAAACGTATAGCTTGAGAATAAATATTACGTGTGTAGGAAGAGACCATAATCATAGACCAAGGCAGCTAATACTTGGAATCCAAGGCATGGCACCCTTTTTGAAGGTGATTAAGTTACATACCCCTCAATAAGGTAGATGGGCATATCACCCCCATCATAGTGGTCAAGGTGCATACCCCTCGACAAGGTATATGGGCATGTCATCCCCCATCATAGTGGTTAAGGTACATACCCCTCAACAAGGTAGATGGGCATGTCACCTCCATCACATTAGTCAAGGTACATACGTTTTGACAAGGTAGATGGGCATATCACCCCATCATAGTTGTTGAGGCATGTCACTCCCTCAACAAAGTGATTAGGCATGTCACCTCCCAATAAGGTATGGTCAACCTGCAATGCTATAGATATTTTTTATGAATTCAATGTATATATACAATCCCTTCATCACCATAGAGTTACTTAACTTGTAAACTATGTCATAGGCCACCAATAACCCAAGAATTCATAGCAAGACATTTCATCAAACACTTTTCGGGTGTATAATGTTATTTCAAAGTCATGCAATCCAAAAGTAAACTCAGAAAAAACTCAATATAAATTAACCCACCAACACATAGTAAAACATTCATGCAAGATACTTTGAAACCGATCATCAAATCTCACAATAGATCATAGTTTCATAGCTCAAAACATGCTTAGATTATCACATTTCATAAAACCCCAATAAGGTTTATAATCAAATTTCATAATAAGAGAAACCCATAGATAATCCAACTTGAAAACATGCAATTTACATAAAAAGAAAGGTTGGGCACCATGAGTGAAAGGACCCAATGGTTGAAACCCACGTACCTCAAATTTGGATTTTCTTGATGTAGTCTTGAAGGACACTTGAAACTTGAATAGAGTTGTTGAGATCTAGAATTAAGCTTGGGACACTTGAATTTGGATGAAATATTTGGTTGTGTTAGAGAGGGTTTTGATAGGGTCTTGAGTGACAAAGAGTTGAAAAATGACTAAGTATAGGTGTTTATACATATAAAAAAGCGTGGGGCTATGACCCAAAGGCACCTGGCATGTTGCGGCTAGGGCGCGGATCGTCACTTGAATTCAAAAATTTTGAAAAATTATTTTTCACTATGGATGCTGTAAAATCTAGGTTATATCAATTTCCCACTCAATTTTCCCTCGGATCACGAATATGAAGTCAGATTTTTGATATCATGCACGGATTTTGAGATATATTATAGTAACAATTATGGTCATATCCAAGGCACCTTTTCGGGCATTTTGGGGCATTTCATCGCTTACCCCATCCATAGTGCTAGCATCCCCAATCTATTGCATCATTTCTTTCTACCATCTCCTCAAGAACCTCATCATCATCTACTGGTATCAGTATCTCAAAAGTCTGCTTGTCGCCCTATGTTGTTACTTCCATGCACTACCTACCATTATTTAGATTTTGCACTATATTGCTTCGCAATATACCTTTCTAATGTTGGTTTAACTGAGTAGACATCTGACCAAACTATTGCTCCAACTACTTGATATCCACAGAACGAGACTCGATCTTCTGATTAATGCTTGATATGCCAGGTTTAATCCCCTTCAAGGTCTCATCTCAAGTATCAAACATATCCTCAATCCTCGAACTACCAACCCTAGGATCACGAATGTGTGGTGGCACATACAAACCATTCGTGTAACCATCTTTATGTCCCCAATTGCCATCTCTATGCTGGCCCTTTTACTATCATAGTAGCCACCTTCATTATTATATCTTGAAAGTACCATATCTGTTGAAGTTCTGACCTTGATTCCCTCGACCGTAGTACTAATTGTCCTAATTAGACGCTTGGGTATTGGTCCAAAAGTCCCATATTTGATCAGTTACAGAGCAAGTGTCTTTCTCATAGTAAGGCTTCTCATACATGGATGCTCGCAGAGGTTGATGATGGACTACATTTGTGCTTTTTTGACTCTGCTTCATCAACAACCCCACATTAGAACTGATTCACGCCAACTCTTACATCATCTCTTCATTATCTTAGCCTACTCTGAATTGGTATTAATTGAGAAAGAGCTTTAGTCATCGACTTTCCTGAGCCCCATGTATGGTTTGTCTTTGCAACCTTTTCTAATAGTTCAACTACAACTAGAAAT
The DNA here is from genome assembly GCA_011800125.2 of Solanum clarkiae. Lineage (NCBI taxonomy): Eukaryota > Viridiplantae > Streptophyta > Magnoliopsida > Solanales > Solanaceae > Solanum > Solanum clarkiae. Next base: position 26,286 of record JAABOM020067717.1, on the reverse strand, counting down.
GGACAATCTATAAATTAGCCACCAAAGATTATGATGGCCACCATTTTGCAATTATCATCAAGTACCCAATAGAAGATTTCCATCAAGGAATCATTAATGATCTTATTGTCACTTTTCAAGCCTATAGCCTAGACGTGACATGGCAAATAGGGACCTGTAGGGATCCCAAACAAGCCTCATAGCATATCATTTACACATCCACGATCATAGAAGCAATTAAACAACAATAAAAGAGTAAAATAAAGAGAAAGGGATTAAGGGTAGTCTTAATAGCATAAATCATCAAAAGAGTCAAAGATCAAAGCATAATTACATCAACTGTCCAACAACACCTCTAAACATGGAATTGAGCGAGGGCCACAACACTTTCTGGGCTCACTATCATAGTCATAAGCATCTAAACATGGAAAAGAGTCTTTCAAAAACATAAGATCAATAGCTATTGTGATTGGAGTTGAGGACTCACCAAACTTGCTTCACGAGATAATACTAGCCACCTGGAGGAGGAAGATGATCAAGTGGAGGTTCGATTCCTCCATAATAACATCATGTAGGCATAGAGTATGTGTTACTACGTTTGAATATACTAATTATGTAGGATGTAATGCAACAAGAGATAGACAACTAGCCAAAATGCATATACATAGGCAAGAGAGAGTATATTAGCAATATTGCATGCATGCTCAATGGTTGAAGTAAAGCATGCTTATATAGAGCATAATACATGTGTAAAAAGTGACCATCATCATTGACCAAGCATCTAATACTTGGAATTCAAGGCCTAGCACTCTTTTGGAAGGTGATTATGGTATCTACCCCTCAATTGGTAGTACGGGCCTAGCACCCCCCACAAGGTGGTCAAGGTATATACCCCACAACATGGTAGAACGGTTCTAGCACCCCCTGACAAGGTGGGCAATGTATATACCTCTCAACATGGTAGTACGGTCCTAGCACCTCCCAATATGATGATTGAGGTATATACCTATCGATTGGTAGTACGGGCCTAACACCCCACGATAAGGTGATTGAGGCCCTGCACCCCCTCAACAAGGTGTGGTCACTTGTAACACTATTGATACTTTTCCAAATATCAACATAAGCATACATTTCTTTCATCATCATAAAGTCATTTTACTCATAAGTCATGCAATTGAGCTTCAATAACTCATGATATCATAACCGGACATTTTATGAAACACTTGGCGATGTGTAATGGTAGTTCAAAATCATGCAATTCAAGTGTGAAATCATGTGAGAAAACTTAGTCTAAATCCAACCACCAACACTCAGTAATACCTTCACGTAAGATACATTAAAATGCCTAATCAAATCTCTTGGTAGATCAAAGATTCGTAACTCAAACATGCTCAAACAATAAACATTTCATAAAACCACAACATAGTTTGTAATCAAATAATAGTAAGAGATACCCACAGATAATTCAACATAAAATCATTCAATTTACTTTAAAAGGAACGTTGGGCACCATGGGTGAAAGGACCCAATGATTGAAATTCATATACCTCAACTTTTGAGATTTCTTTGATGAAAATTTGAATGAGAAGTTGAAGCTTGAAGGAGATTCTTGAGATCCAGAATGAGTTTGGGACAACTGAATTTGAATGAAATATTTGGCTAAGAGTTGGAGAGGGTTTTGGGGAATGTCCTGAATGATATAGGGTTAAACAAATTACTAACTATAGGTGTTTTTACGCATAGGAAGGCTTATCCCCATGGCCTCAAAGCATTAGAATGAATTGGAAAAACTAACACAAAATTAACACTGGTCCATGCCCTGGCCGCGTTGTGCCATGGGCGCAGATCGATTTGGTTTTTCTCCAACTTTGGGAAATCAAATTTTGATATAGCTGCTCAACAATTATGGTTATACCAATTTCCCACTCAATGTTTCTCCCTAATAACAAATATGAAGTTGGATTTTCGATATCATGCTTGGATTTTGAGATATATGGACATTACGATTATGGGCATTTCTAAAAAATATTTTCGGGCTTTTTTTGAGTGTTTCAATATCTCCCCCTTGGGAATATTCGTCCCTGAATGTCAAAGAAGTGTAAATAAGAAGAGTAATCATGAAGGAATCATCACCAACAAGAATGCAACAATGCACTTAAACACTACTCTCAACAATCTTAACATAAGTGTTAAAATCACCATGAACTTGTCAACATAAACATGAAAACATGCAAATGACATAAGGGCTGAAACATAAGACTTGAAATCACATAGGGGACTACAATTGGTACCTTAGGCTTGAGTGAAACGGAAGACATAGGAATATTGCATTTGCATGTCCGCCTCGACTTTCCATATGGCATTTTCAATTTATTGGTTCCTCCAAAGGACCTTAACGAAAGCTGCATCCTTATTCCTCAACCTCTTCACTTGTCTATCCAACATTCTACCAGGGCTTCTTCATAAGTCAATTTTTCTTCATCAACACTCAAAACATCAAGAGGCACAATAGCACTTGGGTCACCAACACACTTCCTCAACATAGACACATGGAAGATCAGATGAACCATATTAATGTCATTGGGAAACTCCAACTCATAAGCTACCTTACCAATCCTCCTCAATACTCTATAAGGACCTATAAATCTTAGACTCAATTTATCCTTTTTACCAAAACGAACCACAACCTTCATGGGTGAGACCTTCAAATAGACCCGATCACCAACCTTAAATTCAAGGTCCCTTTTTCTCACATCGGCATAAGACTTTTGTCGACTTTGGGTTGTTCTCAACCTCTCCCTTATCAACCTCACCTTTTCCATGGCCTCCATAACCGAATCTAGACCCAACAAAGCCATCTTCCCCACCTCAAACCATCCAACTGGGGATCTACAATGCCTACCATAGAGAGCCTCAAAAGGATCCATACCAATACTGGAATGATAGCTATTATTGTAAGCAAACTCAATGAGGAAGATGATTATACCAACTATCCTTAAACTCAAAAATACAAGCTCTAAGCATATCCTCAAGAGTTTGGATAGTTCTTTTGGCTTGTCCATTTTTTTGAGGGTGAAACGTTGTACTAAGCTTAACCTTGGTACCAAGAACTCTTTAGAAGGACCTCCAAAAGTGAGAAGTGAATTGGACACCACGATCTGATATGATAAACAGAGGCACCCCATGAAACCTAACGAAATCATGAATGTACAAGTTAGCATAATCTTCGCGACAATAAGTAGTCTTAACTGGAGGAAATGAGCCGACTTTGTCATTCTATCAACCATAACCCAAATAGAGTCAAAATGCCTCCTAGTCTTAGGTAACCCAACCACAAAGTCCATGTTGATTTCCTCCCACTTCCAAGTAGGAATAACTATATCTTTGTTTAGGCCACCTGGCCTTTGATGCTCAGCTTCTACTTGTTGGTAATTATGACAACCGTACACAAATAGAGCAATGTCTCTCTTCATGCCACACCACCAAAACACTTTCCTCAAATCTCTATACATCTTTGTATAACCGTGGTGAATAGAATAGGAAGAATGATGAGCCTCATTAAGAATCTTCTCTTTCATGTCATCTACACTAGGCACACACAACATACCTTAGTACCTAAGGGAACCATCTCCCCCTTCATAGAAAACCTCCACCTTACCATCTCTCACCAAGGCCTTCACCTCTAACAAGGAATAGCAAGATCTTGTTGTGCCTTCACCTCCTCAATTAATGAAGATTTAGAATCATTTACCACCACTACCCCACCATTATCAACCTCCTCTAATCTAACTCCTAATCTAGCCAACCGATGGAGCTCTCTAACCACCTCTTTGCCACCATCATCAACATGAGCTAGGCTACCCATAGACACACTACTCAAAGCATCGGCCACAACGTTAGCCTTACTAGGGTGATAATGCACACTCATATCATAATTCTTAAGAAGATCTAACCACCTTCATTGTCTCAAGTTGAGATCTTTTTGGGTTAACATATTATTAAGGCCCTAATGATTGATAAACACTTCAACATGCAACCCATACAAACAATGATTCCAAATTTTCAAAGCAAATACCATAGTGGCCAATTCAAGATCATGGGTAGGATAATTTTTTTTGTGCACCTTAAGTTGTCTAGAAGCATAAGCTATTAGCTTACCATTTAGCATCAAAAGACAACCCAAACCAATTCTTGAGGCATCACGATACATAAAAAACCTTTCCAATCCTTCCAGTAGAGACAAGATAAGAGTAGAGATATGCTTATCTTTCAAGGTTTGGAAACTCTTTTCATACTCATCGGTCGATATAAAATTTTCCTTCTTTTGGGTCAACTTAGTCATAGGAGAAGAAATAAAAGAGAACCCTTTAACAAACCTCCGGTAGTAACCCGCGAAGCCCAAGAAACTTCTAATGTCTGATAGAGTCAAAGGTCTAGCCAAATTTCTAACCACTTTTGCTTTTTTAGGATCAACCTTAATACCATCCCCTGACACCACATGACCTAGAAAGGCAACCTAAAATTGACATTTTTAATACTTTGCATACAACTTCTCCTCTCTCAAGAATTGTAGCACTACTCTCAATTGAGCCACATGCTCCTCCTCACTATTGGAATAGATCAAGATATCATCAATGAAAACTGCCACAACAAATAAAGGTAGGGTATAAAGACCCTATTCATAAGATCCATGAAGATAGCCAGTGCATTAATCAAACTGAAGGATATAACCTCAGACTCATAATGCCCAAACTTAGTCGGAAGGCCGTCTTGAGAATGTCACACTCCCTCACGTTCACTTGGTTATACCCAGATCGAAGATTAATCTTAGAGAAGTGACCATCCCCTTGAAATTGGTCTAAAAGATCATCAATCCTTGCTAGAGGATACTTATTCTTTATGGTGACCTATTAAGTTGTCGATAGTCAATGCACATTTTAAGAGTACCACCATTCTTCTTCACAACAACACCAGTGCACCCCAAGGTGATTGGCTAGGCTTAATACAACCCTTCTCCAACAAATCCCTCAATTGCTCCTTCAATTTCTTTAACTCCGCTCGGGCCATACGGTAAAGGAGAATAGAAATGGGTTGAGTATTGGGAAGGAGGTCCATGATAAAATCTATTTCCCTTTTGGGAGGAACACCGGGAAACTCATCAGGAAAGACATCAAGGAACTCATTAACCACTACAACCGACTCTATAGGAAGGACTTTGGACTCAACATCCCTAACCATCACAAGATAATATAGACAACCCCTTAGAGATTTAACTTTTGGGCTTTAATGCAAGAGATAAACCTACCCTTGACCACCACATCATGACTTTCCCACTCAAGGACGGCTCATTAGGAAATTGAAACTTGACCCTACAGGTTCTATAATCAATAGAGGCATAATACACATGCAACCAATCTATCCAAAGAATGACATCAAAATCCACCATATCCAACTCAACAAAATCTTAAGGAGATATTTTATGCAAAATGAGAACAGGACAATTTCTATAGACAATTCTAGCAACAATGGATGGACCAATGGGAGTAGACAATTCAGAACTCTCACACAGTAATTTGAAGTAGACATGAAACTTTTTGGCAACAAAAGTTGTAACCAAAGAAAGAGTAGCACCCGAGTCTATCAATGCATACACATCAAAATCAGAGACTTTTAACATACCAGTGATGATATCAAGCACCTCATCTACCCTTTGCCTCCATTGAAGAGTAGAGAATCAATTTTTCCTTTGAGAACCAATTTGTTGGCCTCCTCTTCCTAATGGAACCGCATTTGCACCCCGGCCTTGTGGACGACTATCTCTACCTTTATTTTTATTACGAAGACAATCAATCTTCTTATGACCCACTTCTCCACAACTATAGCAAGCATTAGTGTTTCTCAAACATGGACCATCATGGACTCTACCACATCTTGGGCACATAGCATTAGGCACCACAACACCACGACCCTGGACCCTTGGGTCATTATTAGAAAACCTTATATTGAGAACATTTGAAGACCCTTGGACTTGACGAAACCGACCTTCCTTGGGACATTTGAATCTATCTTCAAAACGGGCCTTGTTGGCCTCATTACCTCTTCTCTTTCTCAACTTTTCCCCCTCCAGTTGTTCTGCATGAGTCCTGAGATGGGGAAAGTCCATATCACCAATCAACATAGCGACCTGACACTCGTCATTCCCCAACTCAGATATACCCATCACAAACATATTCATCCTAGACCTTGGCTCGGCCACCAATTATGGAGCATATTTGGAGAGTTGATTGAACTTGTGGGTATACTCCCTCACACTCATGGACCCTTGCTTCGAATTCATGAATTCCATCATTTTGGCCTCACTTAGCTCAAGAGGGAAGAATCAATTCAGAAATGCTACCTTAAGCTCCTCCCAAAGTATCATATTGTTGTTCCCTTTCTCCATTTCCTATTGGGTAAACAATATTTGGACCACGCCTTTGAGTTGGTAAACCGCCAACTCTGCCTTCTCCTCTGATCTAATCCCTATAATAGATAACACTTTGTACACCTCATCAATAAATTCTTGAAGGTCCTCATCCACTTTAGACCCATGAAACTCCGGTTGGTGCATCCTTATGAAATCCTTTACCTAAGATGCCCGATTAGGAGGATGAGGGGCTTGGGCCCCTTGATTGATTTGTTTAGTCATAGCTTGAGCTAGCATGGCAATAGCATCCCGGAACTCTTTATGAGCCAGTTGTTCTTCGGGTGTACGAGATCTTTTTCCTCTTGGGATAGGCATGATCTTACATAGCAAAGAATATTCGTTAGGGGAAAACCTTACCTTAAGATTTATAGCATGACATAGATCAAGAAGAAGGGAAACATTTTCTAAAATACCTCATGGCCTCTTAATCATAATTGTTGTGCACTTCACAACCATGAATAAGAGTCTAATCAATGCAGTATGTTGGATACAAAAGAGCAGTAACAACCTAGTGCTCTGATACCAAGTTTTTTGGGACCGAAGCCTAAGGCCTAGACATGACACAACAAAAAGGGACACGTAGGGACCTTAAACAAGCCTCTTAGCATATCATTTACACATCCTTAGTCGTGGAAGCAATTAACCAACAACAAGAGAGTAAAATAAGGAGAAAGGAAATAAGGGAAGTCTTTAATAGCATAATTCAAAAAAACAGTCAAAGCTCAAAGCATAATTACATCACTTGTCCAACAACATCTCTAAACATAGAATTGCGTGAGGACCACGACACTTTCTGGGCTCACCCTCATAGGCATAAGCTTCTAAACAAGGAAAAGAGTCTTTTCATAACATAAAATCAATAGCTATTTTCCCTAGAGTTGAGGACTCACCAAACTTGCTTCAAGATATAGCACTAGCCACGTGAAGGAGGAAGATGTTCAAGTGGAGTTTTGAGTCCTACATGGTAGCATCATGTTGGCATAGAATATGTGTTTGTACGTTTGAATGTACTAAGTATGTAGGATGCAATGCAACAAGAGATACACAACATAGTCAAAATACATATACATAGGCAAGAAATAGTTTATTAGCAAGATGGCATGCATAATCAATATTTGAAGTATATCATGCATAGATAGAATATAGTACTTATGTAAGAAGAGACTGCGATCATAGAGCAAGCAGCTACTACTTGGAATCTAAGTCCTATCACTCCCTTGGAAGGTTATTGAGGTATCTACCCCTCAATTTGTAATGCGAGTCTAGCACCCCCCAACAAGGTGGTCAAGGTATATACCCCTCAACATTGTAATACGGGCCTAGGAGCCCCAAATAATGTGACCAAGGTATATACCCCTCAACATGGTAGTGCGGATTTGGCACCCCCTGACAAGGTGATTGAGGCTTAGCACCCCTCAACAAGGTGTGGTCATTTCCAAAATTACAGATACCTCTCATGAAATCAACATATAGATACATTACTTTCATCATTATAAAGTCACTTAACTCATAATCTATGCAATTTACCTTCAATAGCTGAAGAAATCATAATCGTACATTCTATCAAACACTTGGCGAGTGTGTAATGTTAGTTCAAAATCATGCAATTCAAGAGTGAAATCATGTTAGAAAACTTAGTGTAAAACCACCCACCAACACTTGGTAATAACCTTATGTAAGGTACATTAAAAACCCTCATCAAATCTCATGGTAAACCAAAGATTCATAGCTCAAACATGGTTAAACAATCAACATTTCATAAAACCCCGACATAGTTTGTACTTAAATTCATAGTAAGACATACCCATAGATAATGCAACTTAAAAGCATGCAGTTTTCTTGAAAAGGAATATTGGACACCATGGGTGAAATGACCCAATGGTTGAAACCACATACCTCAAACTTAGTAATTTCTTTGATGAACATTTGAATGAGAACTCGAAGCATGAATGAATTCCTTGAGATCCGAAATGAGTTTTTGATACTTGAATTTGGATGAAATTGGCTAAGTGTTCGAGAGGGTTTTGAGAAATGTCTTGAATGATATGAGGTTGAGAAATGACTAACTATATGTGTTTTTATGCATAGGAAAGCTTAGACGTGTGGCCTCAAAGCATTGGATCAAACAAGAAAAATGACAAAAAATTAATACTGGTCTGCCCCCAGAGGTGCGAATCAATTCTATTTTTTGCAAACTTTAGAAAATCAAATTTTGGTACGGCTGCTTTGAAATAAGGGTTAGACCCATCTCTCACTCAATTTTTCTCCCTGATCACGAAAGTGATATTTGATTTTTGATATCTTGCACAAATTTTGAGATATTTAGAAATTACGAATATGGGCATTTCCAAGGCACATTTTCAGGCACTTTTTGGGGTGTTTCACTTATGGTCTGGAATACTCCTCTAATACTTTGTAAATTTTGCCCATGTCATACTGATTGAATCAACATGCAACTTGAAGTTGATGATCTAGTCCTTCAAATTCAACTTCTTCATCCTAATAAAAAACCTCTCCAAAAAGGCCTTTTGCATTTTAGCCCAGGTGTGTTGGTTGAACTCTATAAGAGTTCGGATAACCACATTGTTGCTTCACCTATGACAGATAATGGAAAGACATCGAGCACAACAACATGCATTAATAGTTTTTTGTTTCCCATCATACTCTTGCAAATGAAAATAACATTGTGTAGATGGTTATGCGGATCCTCTGATGGTAAGCCCGCAAACAACCATCTATTTTGTAACTTTTGTGACAACCTAGCTGAAACAAAAAATTTTATGTCACCCGATAAAAGAGGTATCATCATAGCTCCTGACACCCACTGCTATACGGTCAAGCATGTATTGATTCCATGTATTAGCAGTAGCTTGAAGATCCTATAGTGGATTCGCATGCTCAAATAGTGGTGGGTTATCATTATTCAGATTCAGTGTCGCATTTTCAACATTATTTGCAGTATTATTCATGTTATCTTGGACTACTCTTCTTAATGTTATATGGATCTCTCGATCAAACAGAGTCAAGTGATTGCCTCGACTACAAGTATTGGATATACACTACACCTGTATGCTCAAACAAAACCAAAACAACAAGAAAAATAAAATACGAAAAATAAGGATTAATTCAAAAACTACCTGAATTAAACTAGTCTAAAAGAAGTATTCCCCGGCACGGTACAAAAATTTTGATGTTACCCAAACTATAGCCCTCACAAAGGTATAAGCGGTTATTGTCAAAATGTATAGCCCAATTAATGTTGGGGTCGAACTGATGGGGAATATGGTCTAGACCTAGAGTAATTACGAGAAATTCAAGTGAATTAACCTACTTGTCTCTCCAAAAAATGGGATTTGTAAATGCAGTAAGTAAACCTAAACTGGAAGCAACTTAACAAGAGCAAGTATTGTGAATTCAATTAGAGAAATAACTGGGGTATTGTGTTCCCCATTAATTTCTAACTCAGTATAGCAAGATAATCGTAATATTGTCTAGTGTGAAGCATGCAAAACTAGTAAGATATATACTTATCTAACCGCTTGATCTATGCAAGAGGAAAATTTCACTGTGTGATTTGATCCATCCACGCGGTGTTGCATTACTAACCTTACTTTTTGTTCAACACAACCACCCATTGATCCAGTTTTGTTGATTTAATGAGAGGGATCACATTAAATCATGTTAATTACCCTTTATCCCTTTCATTATCCCTTTGAATCAGTAAGTAAGAAGTATGTGAGTTCTAACTTTGACCACTGTTAAAAGGCATTCTAAACAAAGAGATAACTAATACATACATCCGTACTTTCCAAGAATTACAAATTATTCGATTTTACTTTATTAGTTCTTCATGGTTCCCACAACCTTAGTTGTGAATTTTTCTATGCATGATCATTGTAGATGAAAGAATCATGTTATGGAATAACATAATCAAACACTTACAATGACGTATTGAAGAACAAGAAAACCAAAATTCTCCACAAGAAATCACAATATAATATTCCCAATGTAAACCAAAGTAATCACAAAATATGAGTTCTCAAGTCTCTCTACTTGTTTCTAGACATTTCTATCCTTCTATACTAATAAAAATCCTAAAACAACCTACTAATAATAAGTGAAATTCAATTCCAAAATGGAATAGGAAAACTGGATAAGGCAACTCAAACTGATAAGGTTATTGTTGTACATGGAATCACGACCTATACCTGGTCTTCGTACTCTGCATTTCCTAAAAACTATCTTCAGATTACGAGACCTTCCTATGGGTCATCTTCTGACTTACGGTTTATAAAGGGTCTCAAATGCAAACTCTTCTAAAACTCTTCAAATTCTTGATCCTATAGGCATGATCTCATCCATGAAACATCATCCAAATTACAACTCATAAGTGACCTTGTCTAATAACACTTCAACATTCAGCATATTTTCTAATCTTCGACCTACAAACTCATATATAAGTTGTGAAGCATTCTACAACTCATCTGACAACTTGTACTTTTCAAGACTTGAAAATTAGACTTTCCCTAGATCTGTCCCACGAATCATCCTATGGCTCATGGAATAAACCATGACCCATAAAGTGCTTCATAAATCTCAAAAAACTTGAATGCTGAAGAACTTTGCCAAAATTATCCCGAATCCTATATTCCTCAAATCTTTACATAAAAATATATCAAACCTACTAACATTTCTTTGAAAACACGTAAAATTTCAAATTTCTTAAGCATCTAAAGTGTTGTATTTTAGCAGCACATCAAACGGCGAATGTGAAAGGAACTTTTAAACTTTGAAGGACAAGATTACATCTGTTCCTATTTTGTCTCTACCAATTAGAAGCGTTTGTGGTATTGTGGTTCTTCAAGGATTTGATTAGGGTATGTATTGATGCAAAGTGCCAAGGTCATTACATGTGCTTCTAGGAAACTAAAGGTGCATGAGTGTATTATCACGCCTCAAGTTCACACCCTGGGCGCGGCCGGCACCTAGAACCATTTCTAGTCCCAAGCAAACCACTTGACTTGGCTATTCTACTCAGCGGAAGACTTAAATTATAATGGAAACACTTCAATATAACAAGCTAAGAATACTAGAATGTCTGAATAAACTGAAATCAGAAGTATCTCAATAACAACTTAAATAAAAAGATCTGAAATACTTGTCATATAGTTTATGGAACCTCTATTAGAATAGTCTGAAACTACTACCAGGACAGGTTCATGGTAGTCACAACTTAAAATAAAATGCTAGAAAGGAAAACATAAATAATGACTTCACGTCTTTGGCTGAGCAGAGGCCTCACCGATTGTTGGATGGGTGCCTAGTCCTCAACCGAGCATTAGCTGAGGGACTCTGTCAACTATGTCCACATCATAAATGATTTAGGTCCTAAGTATGTAAGTACATGGAATGTACAGTATCTAAAATGGCCAAAACGGAAGCTCAAGGTAAGGCAAGAGTTTCCTCAAAGCTAAGGTATGTGGGTTTCTTTCATGGTTTCCATTCACCCATGATGCCCAAGCTTCCTTTAGCCTAAAATTGCATAATTTAAAGTTGATATACACATGAGTCTTACTTATTATGAATTTCACTGCACACTATAATGGGATTTCATGAAAGTGTGATCGTGTTAGCATGTTTTGAGCTATAAATCTAAGATCTATTGTGAGATTTGATGAAGGGTTTTAATATATATTGCTTGAGGGTGTTACCAAGTACCTATTATTGGTTTTACAATGAATTTTCAAGAATGATTTCACTCTTGAATTGCATGATTTTACACTAGCATTACATACCCGCCAAGTGTTTGATAATCCAAATGACTCTATGATGATTATGATCTTTCAAAAGATACGTTTAACTCATGGAAATGTTGATGATATTGTAAAGAAGGGTTAAGCTCTTTCTTAAAGATTTTACCTCTTGTGACCCCTTTAATATTAATGTTGATGCAAGGGTAATGTTTAATGATAAACTATTCTTATGTTTAAAGTTGAGCTCACCATTTATGGTCAAGGATGTTTTACAACTAATAGTGTCATGATTCTATGTTTCTCATAAGTTACTAAAGTATGATTGTTATAAGTATTCTGTGGGATTCGACTTAGCACTGATGTATGGAGTATTTACTCTCTTTCTTTGAACTATGTGCGACCATAGGACGATGTTATACCTTTTCAATACTAGTAGATCCACTTAGTAAACTTTCTCTTGAGGTTCTTCCCGAAATTGGGTCGTGTTCCCGTAAGGTGAAGTTTTTAATGAAATCGTTTCCGACATTGGGTCATTTTCCCATTAAGAAGGCTACTTCATACGAGATTTTGTCATGTTCCTGTAAGTTTGAAATATGATTTACCTTGGAAAGTAGAGCACCTCTTTAATGGTGAGGGGTAATCATCGGAATTCCAAGTTGTAGCTTGCTTGGTGTTATTCTATGTCGGTTTGAGTCTCTTCCCACACTCATGAACTATGTTCTATGCAATTGGAATGACTTACAAGCATGTTTTACTTCAAATATTGATCATGCGTGCCATATTGTTATTAAGCAAATCCATTGTCTATGTTTATACATTTTGATTAGGATGTCTATCTCTTGTTGCATTATATCCTACATACTTAGTATATTCAAATGTACTAATGCATACTCTATACCTACATGATGTCACCATGTAAGAACCAGTGCCCTTATTGATTCTCCTCCTTGTGGTTGGATGGATTATTCAAGTCAGCATTTGGTGAGTCCTCATGTCCGGGGACAATATCTATCGTCTCTCATGCTTATGTTTCAATTATATCATGTATATTTGGTTTACCTATTGTCATTTTTATGGGGGTGAGCCTAGTTGATTGTCTTGGCTGCCACTTTGGATCTATGTTTAGAGGTCTTGTCAGATGAGTTGTGTATTATGATTGAGCTTGACTCATTTATGATATTTAAGTATTACTTCCTCTTTCTCTCTCGCTCCCTTAGTCCTAATTTCCCTTGTTTATGTTGTCTCTTATTGTTATTTTTAATCGCTTCCGCGATCAAGGATGTGTAAAGATATGATATGAGGCTTGTTTTAGGTTCCTTCGGGTTCCCCATTCACCGGTCACGTCTAGGCCTTAGGCTTGGGTCGTGAAAAAGATGGTATTAGAGCACTAGGTTGATAGATCCTCGGCGTCTAACACACCGTATCGATTAGAGTCTTATTCATGGTTGTGTTGTATAGCACAACTATGAGTAGAAGGATATGAGATGTTTTAGGAAGATTTTCCCTTCTTCATGTTCAAAGTCATGCTATAGAGCTGTAGTGAGTTTTTCCCCCTAACTATTGTTCCTTGCTATGATAGATTATGCCTAACATTCGAGGATGAAGTGCCCGAACTCCCGAGGATCAACCTACCAATGGTGAACTACGGAATGCTCTCACTATTCTTGCCCAAGTGGTGGCCAACCAAGTCAACCAAGGGGATAGAACCCCTCATACTTCTACCCTCGGAGATAGGGTGAGGGACTTCAGGAGGATAAATTCTCCGGTGTTCTATGGGTCGAAGGTGGATAAAGATCCACATGAGTTCATTGATGAGGTATACAAAATTTAGTTTATCATGGGTGTTAGGCCGAATGAAAAGTCAGAGTTAGCGGCCTACCAACTCAAAGGGGTAGCTCGGATATGGTATGATCAATGAAAGAGGGAGAGGGGAAATGGTAATGCGGTGCTTTGAGAGGAGTTCAAATTGCCCTTCCTTAATCGGTTCTTTCCTCTTGAGATTAGGGAAGCTAAGTTGGTAAATTTTATGAATTTGAAAAAAGGTGCTATAAGCATGAAGAAGTATGCCCTCAAGTTCACTCAACTATCTAAATATGCTCATCAGTTGGTGTTCGGTGCAGGGACTAGGATGAATAAATTTGTGATGGGTGTCTCTGACTTGGTGAGTGAGGAATGTCAGTCCGTTATGTTGATTAGAGACATCGATTTATACTGCTTGATGACATATGCCAAGAAATTAGAAGGGGAAAAGTTGAGGAAGATAAGGTGTAGATAGGCTAAGAGGTCCCGTTTTGGTGGTAAGTTCCAAACTCCAAAAGGGGGGTGCTTTCCTCAAGGCCACAAGTTCCAAGGCCAAGAGTCTCCCAATGCTTTCGATGAGAGGTTTGCCAATGATAGGGTGCTAAATCAAAGATTGCAAGGAAGTATTGAGGGGTTGACAAAGCGTATATGTCAAAAGTGTGGGAAAGGCCATGGCGGCCCATGTCTGAAGGGTCTAATGCTTGCTTTGGTTGTGGTGGATTCAGTCACAAAGTTAGTGGTTGTCCTCATGCTTAATCTGAGTGTAGAGATGGCGGTCGTCAAGTGGGTCAAGAAGGGGATTAGGTACCCGATGTTGGCACAGGTAAGTTGAAGTTTCCTTTGACTTGGATGTGTATGCATTGATGGGTCCAGTGTGTCTACATTTCTTTCATTGCTCTTATGGTTGCTAGTGGGTTCCTTGTGTGTCCCGAGTTGTTATGTGTGATTGTGGTTGTTTATTCCGTTGGTGGTACTGTTGTTGATGGTTAAGGATTTTAGGGCTTGTTTCATGATCTTATTGCTTTAGGTCTTGTCTTGTGCTTTGACTTAATTAGGCATGGTGGTTTTTTATGTCAAACTTGAGGTAGATTAGTGGCCTTTATGGCATGTCTTCATTATTTGTAGGGCTTGTAGGGTTAGATTCCAATTCCCTTATGAAACCGTCTTTGAGTGGGAGGTTGCGAAGTAGTAGCAAAAGAGGTAGGTCTCTTAAGGTTCAATTGATCTCTAAGGATTTCCCCGTGTTCTTATTTCATAGAAGTCTTGTCTCATGATCTTGGTTGAACTTAGCTTGATGTGTTGGAGGTTTGGGGTAGTTTGGGCTACTTGCATTGCATGTTTCCAATGAGTATAGAACCCATAAGGTTGTTTCATGATGGTTGATCTATTTGGAAAACTATAATGGGTTAGTCACTTCACTAAGGTTGATCTTTATTTTGTGTTTTGTCCCCAAGTGAGCATTATTAGTATTGGTGGAGTTGTTTGGTTGATTTGTGCATTGGCTATGCTTGTGGGTCCCTAAAATAGGGTCTTAAAACCCTACCTTGATGTGTTGGGAGTGGCCTCTAGTGGTGAATCGTTGATTTATTTAGAGCTTGTAAATTCCAAGTCTTGGATGATGAGGGGGTTGTTTGCTAAATATGATAGGTGTGAATGGAAGATAACAAGAAGGTGGTTAGAACTCCTTAAGGATTATGGTTTAAGTGTGCTTTAGTTTTCTTGGTACGGCTAGTGTTGTGTTGGTGCTTGAAGTAGGGTGTCTATGGGTAGCTTAGCTTATGTGGTTAATGGTGGCAAGGAGGAGGCTAGTGGGGTCTATCGATTGGTTAGATTGGAAGTTAGATTAAGGGAAGTTGAGAATGGTTGCATAGTGTTCTTAGTGGTTCCAAATCTTCTTTTGCTTAGAAGGTCTAGTTTAAGCAAGGCCTTGATCCCGAATTATTAGATTTGGATGTTTTGGTTGAGAAGATGATAGAGTGGAGGTTATCTCCCAAGGGGGAGATAGTGGTTGTGGTACCAAGTGGGGTTAGGTGTATTTAAGGTTGACAATTGAGTTGAGGATTGAGAGTCCTTATAGAGTGTAGAGATAAGTGGGTAAGGATGCATAAGTTTGGGGATTGCCTATGGATAGGGGTTTGGTTAGTCCGGTTCTTCATGCTTGTAGGTTGAGGGGATGTGTTGGTGACTGTAGTGTTATGAAACTCTCTGAGATGGTGGCTTCTTGTGGAGAATAAGTGACTTAGGAAGAGGTCCCGGTGGAGGTATTGTGTGGAAGGGTTGAAGAACTTGATTGATAAGGGTATGGTGTTCCTCAAGACCCTTTGGAAGAGTTATTTATTTGTATATGTTACTCGAAGAGCTGATACGGGCATGGAGAAGCAATATTCGTATTACGTTCATTCTACTCAAGCTTATGATGGCATGTCAAGTCCCTTTTCTATGATTCCAAGTCTTGTATTTCATCCCCTATGTCACTGCATGCACTCATGTTTATGTTGACAAGTTCATGGCGATTTTGACACTAATGTTGAGGTTTTGGAAATGGGTGTTTTAAAAGTGTATTGTTTCATTCTTGTTGGGGCTGATCTCCTTATGATTACTCTTCTCTTGTATGTTTTTTTAACATTCGGGCACGAATGTTCCCAAGGGGGAGATATTGAAACGACCCCAAAAATGCCCGAAAATGTGCCTCGGAAGTTCCCAAAATCTTAATCTCCATATATCTCAAAATCCATACATTATTTTGATAATCTGACTTCATATTGTTGTTTAAGGGGTCAAATTTAGGGGGTGAGGGTCTAACCCGAATTTTAGAGCAACCGTATCAAAATCCAAAAATCACAAAAATGCGATTTAGGATGGTCAACTTTAAAGTGGCATATCCATTAGCACACAAAGAAATAGGTGGCCGACAACCTTCCAAATTAAAGATCTTTGAATTAGCTTTCCAAAGAACTTGGTTTCACCTTATTTCGACTCAGGATTAAAAATTTATGCCCATTTTTGTAGAACTCATATGTGTAGATATAGAAATTCCAGTGAGTAATCCGCGTTATTTTGGTCCTTATTTTTTTTACTTCGGTCGAAGACTTTCAAGTCATGGGCCTATGGGTTCCCATACTTGAAAATGCTTGTACTTAGCATTATTTCACCCTCATACCATCTTATACATTACACAAAACTCACTCAAACACGTACACTAATATTTCTCTCAAGATTTAAATCCCAAAAACTCTTCTGAATCCAAGGATTTCCTTCAATCTTCAAGCCTCCATTTTCAATCTTCATCAAGAGTTTCCTCAAAGCTAAGGTATGTGGGTTTCATTTATGGGTTCCTTTCACCTACGATAATCAACCTTCCTTTTACATAATATTGCATGATTTAAAGTTGATTTACTCATGGGTCTTACTTATTATGAATTTCACCGCACACTATTTTGGGGTTTCATGAAAATGTGATTGTTTTAGCATGTTTTGAGCTATGAATCTTAGATATATTGTGAGATTTGATGAAGGATTTTGATTTATATTGCTTGAGGGTGTTACTAAGTACCTTTTGATGGTTTTACAATGAATTTTCTTGCATGATTTCACTCTTGAATTTTATGGTTTTATACTAGCATTACACACCCACCAAGTGTTTGATAAAATGCCTTTTTAAGGATTCTTTAGGTTTTGATGATCTATTGGTTGATTTACGATCCAAGTGACTTTATGTTGATTATGAGCTATCTAAAGATATGTTTAACTCATGGAAATGGTGATGATACTGTTCGGGTTTAAGCCCTTTCTTAAAGATTTTACCTCTTGTGAGCCTTTTATTGTTTATGTTGATGCAAGGGTAATGTTTGATGATGAACTATTCTTATGTTTGAAGTTGGCTCACCATTAGAGATCAAGGATATTTTAGAGATACTTATGTCATGATTCTATGTTTCTCATAAGTTACTAAAATATGATTATTATAAGTATTCTGTGGGATTAGACTTAGCACCAATGGATAGAGGGTTTTCTCTCTTACCTTGAACAATGTGCAAACACAGGACTATGTTATGCCCTTGCAATACTAGTGGATGCACTTAGTACACTTTCTCCTAAGGTTCTTCCCAAAATTGGGTCGTATTCCCATAAGGTGAGGTTCTTAATGAAATCCTTTCTGAAATTGGGTCATGTTCCCGTAAGGAAGGCTACTTCATACGAAATTCGGATATGTTCCCGTATGTTTGAAGTAGGGTTTACCTTGGAAAGTAGACCACCACTTTAAGGTGAGGGGCAATCATTGGGATTCCAAGTTGTAGCTCCCTTGGTCTTATTCTATGTCGGATGGAGTCTCTTCCCACACTTATGTACTATGTTCAATGCAATTGGAATAACTTGCAAACATGTTTTACTTCAAGCATTGATCATGCATCTCATATTGTTATTATGCGAATACATTGTCTATGTTTGTGCATTTCAATTATTTTGCCTATCTTTTGTTGAATTACATCCTACATACTTAGTACATTCAAACGTACTAATGCATACTTTATGTCTGCATGATGTCACCATGTAGGAACCGGTGCCCCTATTGATTCTCCTCCCCGTGGTTAGATAGATTGTTCAAGTTAGTATTTGGTGAGTCCTCAAGTCTGTGGACAATATCTATCTTCTCTCATGCTTATGTTTCAATTATATCTTATATATTTGGATTACCTATTGTCATTACTATGAGGGTAAGCCCGATTTCTTGTCTTTGCCCCTACTAAGTACCTATGCTTAGAGGTGTTCTTGGACAAGTTGTGTATTATTCTTGAGCTTGACTCATCTATGATATTTAAGTATTACTTCCTCTTTCTAGTCACGCTCCCTTACTCCCAATTTCCCTTGTTTTTGTTATCTCTTATTTTCATTTTTAATTGCTTCCATGACCAAGGATGTGTAATGATATGCTATGAGTCTTGTTTAGGGTTCCTTCGGGTTCTCGATTCGCCGGTCATATCTAGGCCCTAGGGTTGTGTCATGATACTATCGGTACAAGGACGATGTATGGGGCGGAGGTAGTAGTAGCAGACCCTCTCTTAACAACCGCCTCAACCTATGGGGGCCTCTCATCTATACTAGCAGCAGTAGTGGTTGTGGATGGGTCAGATGGTGGCTCAGTCACAAACATCTCTTGCATCTATGCTTGCTAGTGCGGTGCTCGTTGTAGGGCCACTAGTATATCCTCTTCCTTTATTAGGCTAGCATCCAATGTTCTGTGGACCTCTATCAGTGAGTCCAGATGATGTAGACTCTCCACCCCCAACTCTATACAAAATCTGTAAACCAAGCATGGGAAGGGGATGGAGGTAGACCTCTTCATGGCCACCTTGTGTATCTGCGCCGTAATGAGGCTAGCCCAATCAATCTCATAGCCAACTAAGATGCTGGCAACTAAAACTTCATGGCCCAATGTCAAAGTCTTATATACAAGTGTGGGCTAGATCCGTGATCTCACCGCAGCCCATAAAATTTAGCAAGGAAGCTCAGTGAGGCCTTCACAATGGGCTCTGACGATGTACCTATCTATGCAAGTCCTGGGCCCTGTTCAGCAATCTGGTCAGCAACCCATCTCTTTAAACTGGCCCTGCAGTTCTAATCTCTTATTAGGGCATTATCCCTTGTCTGCTCCATCTATGGTCATACTTTGTTATTAATCTGAGGATAGGAAACTCCAGCCCAAACAAAATATAGCAGATCATAGTCTCGGAGATGTCCACCTACCGGTCTCTCACTCTAGTATATGTTAGTCTAGGGTGGCCGATGGGCTTCTTCCCCTTGGGAATAGTGCTGATTACAGTGGCAGCATATGAAACATTAAACTTCTGAACCATAGCCGGGGAGTACTCCCTGATGATCTGGCCAACCAGTACAGCCCATATCTACTAATAGTGTCTTTCAATCCTGGGACACTGTCCAATCCTAAATTGATGATTTGGGGCTCTTCAAAGATAGAATGAGCTAGTGAGGACCACTAATTCCTTGGCATGTCCTCTTTGTAGATGGAATGCATGCCCTCCATGTAATATTGGCTAGATAGGGCATCCGGAGGTGATGGTGATTTTAGAGGTGCGGTACAGGACTTTGTCTCCTATTCATCGCTAGACTCTGACTTAGACTCCTTTCTAGATGGAGTCATCTGGATGGAACTACTATATTTTTTGTCTCCCTCTTGAGAATAGAGAGCGCAAACAATAATAGCCTGAGTCTAGGCCAGTCCAAATCTTATGGTAGCCCATGTTTATGGTTGCTCATCCGGGTCAGGCTGGACAATGAGCTCTTCAATCAAACCACCGACCTTGGGGGTGTCCTGATCCTTCGAGGGCTCATCTCTCAGCCTCTTCAACATGGCTCGAATCTCATCACATTTTGCTTTTGGGGCCATAGTACTTGTAATTCACACATTTAGCAAACATGGTTAGCCCCACAAGTCAAGGAATGAAAAGCAAAAACACATCAGATTTAGTTACAGACGGGTCTACGTAGGCATTTCTACGAGCCATAGTAAAAATTATGAGTCATAGTTGGCCCTCGCAGGAATAGAGTGCATAATTTTTGTTACTGGAATTGCATCTATGAAGCCAGGTATGACTTGTAGAAGATTCTATGAGTTGTAGAACTTTTATGAGTCAAAAAAGTTTTCTAGTGTTGAATTTTTGCAGGCAGGGATCTGTGAGGAATGTCTACGAGTCGTAGAATATTCTATGGCTCGTAGAAGGTCTCGTCTTTTAGGTTCTCAAAAATTTCAAGTTTCTGGACTTTGATACAATTGGCAACTACGGCTCGTGGAAATTTCCATGGGCTTTAGAAGACCCTCGTAGAGTGAAAAATTTAGAAGCTTTATTTTCCAACCCTATCAAAATGGATCCCAAACGATAATCTTAACAGTTAGATCAGCATCGAAGCTATACATAACACCCCTACATGATTTGAACAAACACCTAACACCCCATATATAATATTTACATACAACCCCATAAAATCTCATTTTTCATGTGACCTAAGCAAACCAACCACGTCTGAATGAATGAACATCAAGTCACCCAAATGTAATCATATATCAATTCTCAAGTACGTAGTTTGTTCAATTAAAATTACATGTGACGACAAGGTTTTCATACAACATCATTCAAAAACATAAACCTGGCCATACACAATTTTCTAGCTTTTAACATATTTCAAGATATCGTCACCCAAGCCTAAGGCCTAGATGTGACACGACGAATGTGGAATCCGAAGGGACCTCAAACATGCCTCTTAGCATATCAATCACACATCCTTTATCGCAAAAGAAAAATAAGCATCACAAGATATAATCAAAAGGGAAGGGGAACTAAGGGAAGTCTTGATATTCATGAAAGCATAAGAGAGTCAAGCTCATAGCATAAATACAACATAGTATCTAACGATACCTCTAACTTTGAATGGAGCAAGGTGCAAGACACTTTTCGGGCTCACCCTCATAAAAAAGTGTTAAACATAATGAAGTCTCAAAATAGCAAGAGTAATGTAGATAGTGTCCTCGAACTTGAGGACTCACCATTGCTTATCTCTGAAGTACCGAACTAGCCATTTGAAGGATGATAAAAACGAGCTTCAATCCCTGTATGGTAATATGATGTAGGCATGGAGTATGCTTTAGTACGTTTGAATGTACTAAGTATAAGGGATACAATGCAACAACATATAAGCCAATATAGTCAAAATGTATAATCATAAACAAAGGATATATAATCTCAATATAGCATGCATGATCAATGCGCATAATAAAACATGATTGTAAATCATTTATCTTGCACAATATATATATCATACAAATATGGGAAGTGATCTCAACCAACATAGACCAAGCAGCTACAACTTGGACTCTGACGCCTGACACCCCCTCGATTCAGGTGATCGGGCATGACACCCCCGGTGAAGTGTGGTCTACTTACCAAGACAAACCAAAGATGATAACATGAGCTAGATGGATCAACTAATATAGCAAGTGCAATAATCATAACCCTACGGTGTCACGTAGTGTAGAGACTAAAGACTTTATATAAGGACCCCTTGAGTCGAGCCCCCATATTAAGCCTCAATCATTACAAAGTTAAATCCAATGGAATACGTGAAATAATCATACTTTAATTGTAACATGAATAGTGTGTAAGATCATGAATTGTGTAGCTCATAAACATGCTTGACCTCTAGTAGTGAGCCTAACTTGAACATGAGCGTAGATCATAATCATACATGAACACTTGCTTTAATATGAATGGCTCACAAGAGGTAAAATCTTGAAATAGGGCTAAACTTGAAACTTGTAAGATCATAGATACTTTTCATGAATTCAATACATGTTTGAAAGCCCTTAATCATCATATAGTCACTTGACTTGTAAATCATGTAATAGATCATCAATAACTTGAAAATTCTTGTCATGTCATTTTATCAAACACATGGTGGGTTCATGATACTTGTTCAAAATCATGCAATTCAAGAGTGAAATAAGATGAGTAAACTCAAAGTATATCAACCCACCAACATGTAATAAATTCCTCATGAAGGATATCTTGAAATCTATTACAAAAGCTCATGATTATTTATTGTTTCATAGGTCAAAATATGCATAGTCTCAATACACATAATCAATTTATGGAATAAACTTAAAATAGATAGTCATACATAATCAATCAATGCTTCATAAAACCCCAACATAATTTATATTCATAATCCATGATAAGAGATACCCATAGGTGATCCAACTTGAAAACATGCAATTTTCATGAAAAGGGAAGGTTGGGCTCCATGGGTGAAATGACCCATGAATGAAGACTGATAGAGTCCTTGAATTCTTTGAGGTGAACTTGATGTAGACTTAGAGCTTATTGAGTCCTTAACCCCCAAAATTGAGCTTGAATTACTTACCTTTGAATGAGAGAATTGATAGAGTCTTAGAGAGATTTTAGATAGGGTTTTGTGAGTTATAGAGTTGAAAAATTGCTAAGTATGGGTGATGTCACATTTAAGTAGACATGGGACTTGACCCCAATTCCCTTGGCCGAAATATGAAAAGTAAGAAAAATATTGAACTGGTCCACGCCCCTGGAGCGTAGCAGACTAGCGCACAGACTTCAAGATATGCTGCTCAATGCTCCTGGCGCGTCGCGGCTAGGGGGCGGACAACCACTGGAAATCATAAAATTAACAAAAATTATTTTTCACTACTGATTTTTTAAAATACCCATTTCCCACTCAATTTTCCCCCTTATCGAGAATATGAAGTCGGATTTTCGGAATCACGCACATATTTTGAGATATATGGAAATTATGATTATGACATATTCCAAAGCACATGTGGGGTGTTTCACTATCTCCCCCTTGGAAAAGTTCATCCCCGAATGTCAAAGAAACATGCAAGGGAAGTAATAATGAAGATTTCAGCCCAACATGAATGCATCAAATGCATTTAAACATCACTTTTAGAAATCTCAACATAAATGTCAAAAATCACCATAAACTTGTCACCATAAATATGAATGCATGCAAAATGACATGAGGGCTGAAACTTAAGACTTCATATC
Organism: Solanum clarkiae; assembly: GCA_011800125.2. Lineage (NCBI taxonomy): Eukaryota > Viridiplantae > Streptophyta > Magnoliopsida > Solanales > Solanaceae > Solanum > Solanum clarkiae. The sequence continues at coordinate 2,698 of JAABOM020067717.1, read as the reverse complement.
ATATAGGGGACTTGAATTATTACCTTCGACTTGAGTAGAGAGGAGGAGATATGAGTATCACTTCTTCATGTCCGCTTCTTCTTCCCATGTGACACATGCAACTTGTTGATTCCTCCAAAGGACCTTGACGGAAGCTACATCTTTGTTTCTCAACCTCATCATTTGTCTATCCAAAATCTACATTGGGACCTTCTCATAGGTCAAATGATCTTCTACAACACCTACAACCTCTAAGGGTACTATAACACTTGGGTCACTCTCACACTTTATCAACACGGACACACGGAAGACCGGATGAACCATATTCATCTCCATAGACAACTCCAACTCATATGCAACTTTACCAACCCTCCTCAAAACTCTATCAGGACCCACAAGCATTGGGCTCAATTCCCCTTTCTTGCTAAACAGGAGCACACCATTCATGGATAATACTTTCAAGTAAACCCAATCACCAACCATAAACTCAAGATCTCTTCTCCTCACATTGGAGTAGGACTATTGTCTAATTTGGGCTACTTTCAATCTCTCTCTTATGACCCTCACCTTCTCTAAGGACTCCATGACTGAATCTGGACCTGGCATAGCCATCTCCCCTACTTCAAACCACCCAACTGAAGATCTGCAACGCCTACCATATAAAGCTCCAAAGTGAGTCATACTAATTCTTGAGTGGTAGCTATTGTTGTAAGCAAACTCAGTAAGTTGAAAATGTTCATCCCAACTACCCTGTAAACTTGAAAACACAAGCTCTGAGCATATCCTCAAGAGCTTAGATAGTCCTCTCAGCTTGAATATCCATTTAAGGATGAAAAACAGTGCTAAACTTAACCTTGGTACCAAGACCTCTTTGAAAGGGACCTCCAAAAGTGATAAGTGAATTGAGCACCATAATTCGAAATGATAGACAAGGGCACCCCATGCAATCTAACCAACTCACGGATATATAACTTGGCATAATCTTCTGCACCATAAGTGGTTTTGACCGGTAGAATGTGAGCCGACTTTGTCAGTCTATCCGCAATAACCCAAATAGAGTCAAAGTGTTTTCTAGTCTTAGGCAACCCAACCACAAAATCCATGTTGATATCTTCCCACATGTAAGTAGGAATTTCTGTATCTTGGGCTAAGCCACCTAGCCTTTGTTGTTCGATTTTCACTTGTTGGCAATTGTGACATTCGGATATGAACTTGGCAATATCCCTCTTCGTACTACCCTATCAATACACCTCCCTCAAGTCTATATACATCTTTGTAGAACTAGAGTGAATAGAATAGGAGGAATTATTGTCCTCCTTCAAGATCAACTCCCTTAAGTCAGTAACGTTAGGCACGCACAACCTACCTTGGTACATAAGGGAACTATCTCCCCCTTTGGAGAAAATCTCCACTTTACCATCCTTCCCCAAGGCCTTCAACACTATCAAAAAGCGGGGTCAAAATCTTGTTTTGACTTTACTTCTTCAATCAAAGAAGAGTTAGAACCATCAATAACCACTACACCACCATTTTTAATATCATCCAACCTAACCCCCAATTTAGCCAACCGGTAAACTTCTCTAGTCACCTCTTTGCCACCATCATCAATATGAGCTAGACTACCCATGGACACTCTACTTAGGGAATCAGCCACAACATTTGCTTCGTCGGGATGATAATACACACTCATATCATAGTCTTTAAGGAGCTCTAACCACCTTCTATGTATAAAGTTAAGATCCTTTTCTATGAACACATATTAGAGACTCTTTGTGGTCGATAAACACATCAACATGAACCCCATACGTGTAATGATGCCAAATTTTAAAAGCGAACACCACGACCGTCAATTCAAGATCATGGGTCTAGAGGCATATTCTATATACTTGACATTTTGCATCAAAACACACCCCAAACCAATTCTTGAGCCATCACAATATACGACAAACCCTTCCAACCCTTCTGGTAGAGTCAAGATATGAGCGGAGGCAAGCCTATCTTTCAAAGTTTGGAACCTCTCTTCACATTCATCGGTCCATACGAATTTCATAACCATGAATAAGACTCTAGTCGACGAGGTGTGTCGGATTTCCAAGGACCGTTAGCAACCTAATTCTCATATACCAAGCTTTTCATGACCTAAGCCTACGGCCTAGACGTGATATGGAGAATGGGGAATCTGAAGGGACCCTAAACACGCCTCTTAGCATATCAATCACACATCCTTGGTTGCGAAAGCAAAATAAGCATCACAATATATGATAAAAAGAGAAGAGGGACTAAGTGAAGTCTTGATATTCATAAAAGCATAAAAGAGTCAAGCTCATATTATAAATATTTTATAGCATCCAACGATACCTATAACTTAGAATGGAGCTGGGGCCAAGATACTTTCCGAGCTAACCCACATAATAACAAGTATTAAACATAATGAAGTATCAAAATAGCAATAGTAATGTAGATTGTGTCCTCAGACTTGAGGAGTCACCAATGCTTATCTCCGAAGTACCAAACTATCCACATGGAGGATGATCAAAAGGAGCTTCGGTCCCTACATGGTAATATCATGTAGGCATAGAGTATACGTTAGTACGTTGGATGCAATGCAACAAGACATAAGCCAATATAGTGAAAATGCATAATCATAAACAATAGATATATAATCTCAATATGGCATGAATGATCAATGCTCAATGAAATATTCTTGTAAATCATTCAT